>APFE030439575.1:10185-32082 GCA_000404065.3 Pinus taeda | reverse complement strand
CAGAAATTTAAGTGACATTTATGAGCAAGAGGCAGCAAATGAAGGTATGAATTCTTTGTTTGCATTATATTGTCATGTTGATGACCCTATTCATTTCGAAGATGCAATTAAAGATAGGAAATGGATAGAAGTTATGGATGAAGAGATTAATGCCACAGAAAGAAACAAGAGATAGAATTTGGTTGAACTACCAAAAGGTAAAGAAGTCATTGGAGTTAAATGGGTTTATAAAACCAAGAGAAATGCTGAAGGAAAAATAGAAAGACACAAGACAAGACTTGTTGTGAAAGGATACAAGCAGCAGTATGGGAGAGACTATGAAGAAACTTTCGCATCGGTTGCTAGAATGGAAACTGTGAGAGCAGTGTTGTCCATAGCAGCACAAAATAATTGGAAAGATTACCAAATGGACATGAAGTCAGCATTCCTAAATGGAGTGTTAATGGAAGAGGTTTACATTGAACAACCTCTAAGCTATGAAAAGAAAGGCCAAGAGCACAAAGTGTGCAGATTGAAAAAAGCTTTTTATGGGCTGAAGCAAGCGCCAAGAGCATGGTACAGCAGTATAGATTCCTACTATAGGAAAATGGATTTGAAAAATGTGAGGGAGAACCCACTCTCTATATCAAAGAAAATGATGGTAAAATTTTAATTGTTGTGTTGTATGTTGATGATGTTATTTTCACAGGTAATGATAATCATCTCATTGAAAACTTCAAAACAATCATGAAAAAGGAATTTGAAATGACTGACATGGGTTTGCTGAAATACTTCTTAGGAATAGAAGTAGATCAAAATGAAAATGAAATTTTTATCACACAAGCAAAATATGTAAATGAAGTATTGGAAAGATTTAACATGCAGGACAGCAAGGCAACAATCACTCCCACAGTGATGGGATTAAAACTCAACAAAGAGGACAACAGTAAGGATTTTGATCCTAGCTTGTATAAGAGCATAGTTGGCAACATAATGTATTTGACTGCAGCTAGGCCAGATATAATGTTTGCTGTTAGTTTAATTTCCAGATTCATGGAGAGGCCAAAAGAAACACATTGGCAGGCAGCAAAAAGAATTCTGAGGTATGTTAAAGATGCTAAATGATTTGGTATTTTATATACTACTTCAGAATGTTCAGATTTAATTGGATACACTGATAGTGATTGCGCTGGAAGTGTAGATGATCGGAAAAGCACATCCGGTTATGTTTTTCACATGGGTTCAAGAGCCGTTTCATGGGCTTCTAAGAAACAGCCTATTGTAGCATTGTCTACAGCGGAGACAAAATATGTGGCAGCTACTACAGCAACATGTCAAACAGTTTCGATGAGAAGAATGTTAAGGAGCTTAGGCCAAGAGCAGGCAAAAGGAACAGTGATTTTTTGTGACAATAGCTCAGCTATTGCATTATCCAAGAATTATGTGTTTCATAAGAGAACGAAACACATTGACACAAGGTTTCATTACATCAGGGAATTGGTAAACAATGGAGAAATTGTTTTACAACATTGCAGGACTCAGGAGCAGGTTGCAGAGATTCTGACCAAGCCATTGGACCAGAAAAGTTTTGAATTTTTGAGGAAGTGTCTAGGTATGACCGAATGCCCAGTAGTTGAAATTAAAGGGGAGTGTTGAAATATTAATTTCAACTTGCCGTGCAGCAGCATTAAAATGGCGACCATAAAACCATTCCCGAAAACCACTGAACCTCATTGGACCGCTTTTGCTACGGATGTGGTATTCCCTCAAACTCACCAGATGCAATCAATTTTTACGTGTGTCCAATGTACTTTTTCAAAAACCACTTTTCATCGGGACGTAAAGTTTGGTAGAAAGGGTCCGCCCGATATTCATTGCAACCGTCTGATTGATTTCAAAATTGTCCACCGTCCGATTAATCCAAAGTTGGGTACACGCTTGCAGCAAACACATTGGGTGAAGTTTTTGGTTGACCGTCAGTAAAACTTAAATGAAATTAAATGTGTTGGTAGAGTATTGGTAAAAGATTTTAATTTTAATGTTTTGTTAGTTACGGAGGTATGGACATAGCACATAAAATTTTAATTATAATGTTTTTAATTATTTCACGGGAGTAGCATAGGTAAAAAATATGTAATGGTTGTTTTATTATGTATCTTATACATTGTAATGTACATTGTGAATGTAATAGTGGACTTATGTAATGGAAAGAAAAATGCATAGCAGTGCGAGGTAAAAATATATTTGCAGCAAAGCATATGTAAGGGATTTCTTTTACAGCAGTAAATCCATGTAATTTTTGTTTTTACACAGTAGTGAATGTGAAAGAAATTTTCACACAGTAGTGTAAAATTTCAAAAGGAGACAGAGTAATTTCTTTTGAAGCTATTGGTGAATTTCTCTGAGAAAAAGAGAAAGAGGATGAATTTTGTATCAGTCTTTTATTAATGAATACAAAGTATTTTTATGTGTGAGGAAAAACTGTCTTCTTAGAAATTTTTAAAGCTTCCCTGTGACAAGATCTTGTGAAAAGAAAACAAAACATTGCTCTGTGTTCAATTAATTTTGTTTTTGGAATTTTACCAAAAAAATTCCCAACAATAATAAAGGCTGCCGTCTTTTGCAGAAACGTACGGAGAATTTACTGGTATTATTGCAATTATTGGAGCAGTGCTAAGTAGCGCAGGAACCAGAGACGAAACCAATTCTTCCGTCTGGCGAGTCAAAAGCAACCTGTGTCTGCTGCTGTTGGAAGTTCCCGACAATGTTAAAACTGTCTGATTGCGGTGTCGGTGGGAATGCCAGGCACACCTGGGATCCGTCATAAGGGCTATCAAAATCCCGAGGGCGCTCACACTCACATCCACGTTGTTCTGGAAATGAAAAGTTATAGTCGGAACCCTGACCTGGCTGTAGCCAGACAGGTCGTAGCAGGTGTCGAAGATCGAATAGGACTGCGCGCTCGGAAGATCCTGCGTCTGGCTCCGAAAAGAAGCTTTCAGGGCATTGTATGCCTGTGGGAGGAGCCGAGTTATTGTTGAAAATATATAATTTCAACGCTATGCGCGCGGGCCAGCATTAAAACCGCGTCGTACCAAGTCAAAACCACCCAGCAGAAAACCTAAACCGCCAGGAAGATATCGCACCGCTTTTGGCATAAAGCTGTTTCCGTATGATGGTGCTCCGACGCTGACAAGTGGACAGGCGTGACATCATCACCTGACACTTTTCGGAAGGTAACACTCAGTCAACTCACCCCTTCCGATATTGATTACACTCGTCCGATGAGCTCCAGCATTTACCGCCGTTGATTTACCAAAGTTGCACGGTGGTGTAAAGTACAGTGAGAAAGGTGTTCCGATATCCATCCTCCGCCATCCGATTAAAGCCAAGTTTGTCCACCGTCAAATTTCAAGGAAAGTACACGGGGTCTCGTAAAACTAAATTAAATGCGTGGAGTAAAGTTTGGCCCATACTATAAGTTAATTTTATGACATGTTTTTGGTAAAGTGTTTAAATGTTTTTACGGCCCGTAATAGTTATGGCATACGAAAGTATGGGCATAAATTTAATGTAAGTTTTTTTTATTATTTTCGAAATGTATGGTATACGTTTTTGTAGGAGCGTTGACTCCATTGTAATTTTTGGCATATTGCACACGGGAGAAAAAAATCCTCAGTTCGCGGTAGCAAGTAAAAAAAACAGAGGGTCCGCAGCAAACCAAGGATTCGCAGCATCGAATGGAGACCACAGATTAATTTTGCATTGTAGGGGAGGAACGCACAGAAGTGCATAAATGTTTTTGGTTTGTAATGTAAAAGAAAGTGCAGCAGCAGAGTAAAAATGTTGTCTTGGTAATGTAAGAAATGTAAAGATTGCACAGCAGTGCACGAAGAGAAATGAATGAAGAAAACCAGTGGATGGTTTTGCTGAAATCCATGAATTGTTTCACACAGGTGAAAAAGGTAAATGTGTAAAACTCTGTAATTTTGTTTTCACACAGCAGTGAATGTAAATGAAATATTTACACACAGTGGTGTAAAATCTCATAGGAGGCAGAGTAACTTTTGTGAAAATGTTTTGGTGAATCCCTCTGAGTAAAAGAGGATGAATATGTAAGTGTTTTTGTTTAATGAATAGAAATCATTTTATGGTGGTGGAATACTCTGTTCTCTGTTAAAAAAATTTAAGACTCCTCTGTGCAAAAGGATCCTGGTGTAAAGAAAACAGAGTATTGCCTCTGTGTTTTATTTTTGTGGTTTTGGTATTTTCCCATTGCAACAAAAATACCCAACAGTTATGCCGGTTCCAGAGTCCACAATCGTGCCTCCTCTTCCAAGAACAGCAGGCAGAATTGAGAGACTCTGGCCTCCAACGCTTATGTCGCTCAATACCACAAAATAGTAGGATGTATACATGGAATTTGAAACAAGAGGGGTGAAAACGGCAGTGGCAGGAATCGAACCCTGACCAAAGCTGAACGAGCCTGTTGATGTGGAGGATCCGAAATCAGGAAGGCAATATGAGAATAGGCCGCCATATTTGCTTTCTGTCTGGGCAGGAAAGGCAAGTGCAGTCTGCCGCAATCCTAAAAGCCCGGCCGACCCCTGAAAGAGTCATGTATTGCTATGCCCGCATCCGAAGGCGAAGATCTGGAAAGAATAGGAAGCCAGAGTGAAGGTCTCCTCGCGGAAATCTCCCTGGGTGCTTGATCCATCCCCGTAGTCCACTTCATAAACGCAGCCCCCAACACTGCGGGGGTCCACATTGCCTTCTGAAGTGCTCAATTCAGTACAGGCAGCCGAATCACAGGTAAGTGTTTGTAAGAAGAGGACTGCTCGGGATCCAATACGGAATCTACCTGTGAATAACAATCTAAACAAGGGTTGCGTTGTATCCATGTCACATCGCTGCCCGTGTCAATTATCAGCAACATATTCTTAGCTGGTGTGCGGAAACCCTGCTGTTAGAATATAGTTCCCTGTACCGACCTTGCTTCCTGGACCTTTTTGTGTATTCAAACGATTATTGTCTCGTTCAAGAGTCTGAGAGCCCAAGTCTATCTATGAGCTCGAGTTCATGGGCCTGAGAGGCGAGCAGGCCCCGTGAATATGATCTAGTCTTATCTTCACTTCCGGCTTTAGCTCTTCCTGACTTGCACACACAAATTCTGATTACTATTATTCTTATTTTTTTGACCTGCAAACACACCAATTCTGATTATTATTCTTCTGATTTTTTTGATAGGGCACACGAATATTGCAAACATAAAGAGCTCTGGTTTGTATTAACGTAGCGTTGAAAACTCCATAATAGCAAACATGAAAAAGTTCAAGTAGCCAGGTGATGCAGTTCTTATTAATATAAACCAAACATAAAATCCTTCAGATGCAAGTAACTGGGTGGTCGGACTTGTATTGACATAGCGTTCAACCCGCAGTAAATTTATGGAAATGATACCAGGTGACTCGACAGCTTAGCCAACATGTTAGGATCACTAAACACAAAGATAAGTGGTGTCTAATAACATTTTTGTTGGGTTTTATTAGCCAGAGCCATGGGTTTTCATTAGTTTGAGAATTGCTAGTAATTTGATCCAGTCAAGCTTTACTCAAATCACTAATACGATTTTTTTTAAGAAATATTTACTCTATCACTAATACAAAAGAATTTCTGAAAAAATACTTACTCTCCATAACCTGCAAAAAAAAAAAACTGAGGACATGAAAAATTTCTGTGAATTTCTTCATTTGGAGTTTTAGAGTGAGATAGTACGGTAACTCTGGTGGTTTGGGGTTGCTCAACTGCCCATAAGCCTGTGTTGAGGCAGAACAATGGCCACGCTTAAACATATCATTAGAGAATGTGTTATTTGGATATCTATTGAGATGGACTGAATAAATAGAAAAAGAAGTAGGAAGTTGAGATGAGATGAGTTGCAAGTAGGAAGTTGAGATGAGATGAGGTGCAAATATTAATTTACGTGAACAACTCAACAAAAGAAATTTTCCTGGCCCAAAAAATCAAGAAGCATTTGGCAAATCTTTACCTATCTTATCATTTCTATTTGAAGATTTCAACTGGAACAGTATGTTAATTCTCATGATATTGAGTTGCCTAACTGCCTATGAGCCCACATAGAAACATATCAGTCGCTGCTCTTAAAAAAAACATGAGAGGGGGCTGTGTTGTTTGGCTATTCATCCAGATGAACTCAGTAAATATAAATTTCCCTAGAGAACAACTTCTATATTGTCAAAATTCAACTTCTATATTGTCAAAATTCATTCGATCAACTTCCCTACGGGTCATGCTGGGCATTTCGCAAATCCTCGTGTGTCTTTCCGTTAGAAGTGCTCAATTGAGAGAGGTGGTAATTCTCATGGTATTTCTGAACAGCCCATGCACTCTCATTGCAGCAGAACAACAGCCATGCTAGAAAATGTGTAGCTTAGCTATCTTTGAGATTGAGATTTATAGAGTAGTTATGGAAATCAAATTTGATATGAAAGAAAGCTGGTCATGGATGAGCTCAAATGCCAGTTCTAAGTATAAAAAAAATAAAAAAATCCAAGAAATACTCTGAAAAGATAAAACAACAGAAATTACTTTACCTGTGAATGAAGCTGAACATTTGGCAAACCCCTTTGTCTCTTTCCATTTCAAGTTCTCAACCGAGATAGTATGATAATTATCATGGTCGAGGGCTGTTGCACTGCCTATTTGCAGGCATTGAAGCATTAAAACAGCAACCATCCTTATACAAGACCAGAAAATGTGTTAATTGGGTTACCCATTGAGATGGGGCGAAGGGCTATGAAAAGAGGAAAGAATAACATGGCTATTAATATCACATTTGGTGAAAGATGACAAGGTATGTGCGATGGTTATTACTTAATTAGAATGTAGATTTTGGAATATTAGGAAAATTTAAGATTTTTATTTATTGAATTTTTAAAATATTTGAATATTACAAATATTGTAATTAAAATTTGTAATTAAATTAAATTGAAGCAGATGATATGTTATATATTTTGGAGTATGATGAAAATTGTAAGAACAAGAATGGTTGTTTGATTTTAGTTAATTGAATTTCCAAAATATTTTAAAATTTGTAATAAAATTAAATTCAGGTTTTGATTTAATTGCAGATTTTAGAATATTGAGGGTTTGGAGTATGCTCTCAAATTGTTTTTATTTGGCTTAGAGCTAGTCTTACTGACTAAAGAAACAAGTTACTCGCAGAAAATTCATAGGTATATGGCAAAGAATGAATGTATGCTCTTTACTGACTACTTACTGGTAATTTCAGGTGACATAGTTTTCCTTGAATAACAATGATGAAACAACTGTATTTCCCAATAAACAGTCAATAATAACTATCCATCTGTTAATTTGACAAAATTTTCTCACTATTTAAAAATTTTAAAATATTAAAAATTTTAGATAAAAATGTAAATTCTACTTTTTAACTCAAGTCGATAAATAAAATACCATATCCAAATCTGTAATTAAATTAAATTCAAATATGAAAAAGGAGAAGAGAAAAACAGGTCTGAGTGCGTTTTTCCATTTATTTAGAAATTTATATAAATTTATTCGATTTATTAAATATGTAGATAGTACATATGGGAGGCCGACTTATGGTGGAAAATGGAAAAGGTTGTGATTGAACATTAAAGCACAAAAACAGATTACTTCATTTGGTACGACGACAGACGGTGAAAATTGGAAAATTTGACTGTACGGATTCAATAGTTACTGTGACTGAATTTTCCGAAGTTTATATTAAAGATTCCCTGTTTTTCGGCTTAACAATTATTGAGGCAAACACCGGATTATTCCTTCGGTGGGAAATGGAATGCTGACGCACAATGAAAGATATTACGTTAGGAAATAAAATGACAAGGCAGATTATTATTAGTGAGAACCGGCTGTCAAAGCCTTCTCTTTCCTGTAAATTTTTATTTTCAGCAGTGTATATAGAATTTTTTTATCGAGATTAATTAAATAGATGAAGTTAATTAAGTTAATAGTTTTTATTAAAGCAAGTTTCCTGTCGTGGTTTCTAGAGATGATGAAATCTTTTATTATGATCTAACTTAAAATTGTACGTGCAAGTAATACGACATCTATTTTGGAAGTTGATGATACTAAAGGACATACTTTTCAGGTCAATCAATTCCCTCTTGTATTACATGCCATTGATTATTTTGTAGTTTTTGTCAACCATTCTCTCAACAAGTTGTTGGAAAAGGAAATAGTTAGTTTGAATTTAATGATCAAATTTCTTGTTGACATAATGTTGTTATTTTTTATTATTTTGCAATGGAATATGATGAACAAGGTAATAATTGTGGACATATTAAACATTTCCTTGACTTGCATGTGACCTTTGACATCTAGTTTATAGAATGTGCTAAACATCATTTCAATTAATATAACGTGCATGCCCATACCTAGAATATAGTTAAAGTAATGTTTTTAATATTAGCTCTGCAATATATTGTAAAATTCCTAAGATTCCCACTATTGGGTTTTGTTATTACCCTAATTATGGTTTCAAATCCTTTTATGTTTGTGCGGACTAGTTGGATTTTATGTTTGTGCAGACTAGTTGGATTTTCTATTTTATGCTTTTTTATAATAGATGGTACTTTCCTCATGGTTATTTTGTTTTTCATGATGTGGCCTTATGACACATTTTTTATTTCAAAAGTCCATGCCTTATCTAATAGAAAAATTTTCCTGGTGGTAGTTGCCTTAAGAATCCCCCTCCCCCCCTTTTTAAATGGCTTGTATATGTTTCATCATATTAATTGTTAAAGGAGAGATTTTATTCTAAAATGGTTGGCTTTTTCTTCTTGTTTTTTTTATACAAATATATCTGCGCCGAAAAGTATTCTAGTATTTGACCTACGCTGGGTATGTGTGTTGTATTTGTATTTAGTGTTGTTGTGAACTTTTCTATGTGTTGTGAAGAAAATTCTATAGACTTATTATACTGCAAATAGTGATCAGACTTTTAGTATATATTTTAATTAAAAAAACAAATGAAATCATATTATTAATAGTTAAATGAATATTTATTGGTTTCAGATCGAAGGGCTTAGAGTCATCTTCCAACCCTTGATTATCCAAAGAATGGAGCTTCTAGTCCTCAACACTCTCAAATGATGGATGCTATCGCATACGAGCAATTTTTATAGGAAAAACATTGAATGATTTGGAAGGTGGAGAGACATATTTGCAATGAATTGACAACACAATGGAAATGTTTTGAAGTGATTAAACAATATTTCATGCGTAAATTTTATCATAGTCAATATTTAATTGGAAATTCATATTGTAATACTTGACATTTCATATAATAAAATTTGTGGTTGAGATTATTTATGATTGTACTTTATAATTTTTAGTGTTGCAATCAACCTATGTGACTTTGCATGATTCACATGTCTTTTCATATTACATGAGCATAAAGATCATATGATATTTTTTAAATATAGTCGCAAAATTGTGTTAATTCATTTATGTTGATTAATAATGAACATACATAAAATGAATATACAATAACTAAATTAGTTCTTTATGATTATTAATGAAAGCCAATGAAATAAATATACACTGCTAAATTAGTCATTTATATAATGGATATGAAACTACAAAAAACAGATAAATGACTACTGGAAATGACAAATTTGTGACTATGAATAATAAGTAAAATTTGCATATCTCTTTTCTCATTAATTTGTTTCAAATGATCACTAAAATTTGCATATAAATGACTATTAATGGCTATTTTATAGTATCTTATCTAGTGACCAAAATTTTGTTCATATTTTTTTGTTCATTAGTTGGTTTCCTTGGGTGATCACCTAGTAGTATATTGGGTTGTGTGTTTTTCCATTAAATGTGGAAATTAATGACTAATTCATGTTGGAAATAATACTAAAAGGAGGGGGGTGTGAATTAGTATTATTAGATCAATAATTTAATTTTCAAAACTAATTTGTATACGCTACTTCAGCTTAGTGAACTAGCATGTATACGCAACTGTGAAAAGATGACATTTTTCCTATCTTGCAAAAGGGATCCGAAATTAAGCGTAGGAAAAATTTTTGGAGGGTGTTGTAGCAGCAACAATGCTTGTTGACACTGGTAGAATTCCAACTTCTTTGCCTTGGTTAACTCTTTCGTGCAGGGTCTTGGTTCTTCACGGAGTATTAATTCATCATGTAGATTATTTTGGTCTCCCCAATTACCCCATGAATAATCATGCTCCCATTTATACTTTTCTCAGTTGAACACAACATAAGATTCAACAATATCATAATGTTTCGAGTTTGGAAGGCTAGTGACGTTTGCGAGCTTAAGATTTTTAGAGTATGGTTTTTTCATCTCTAGTGTTTCTTTGCTATGAGAAAGCCTAGATAGTACCCCGACGGAGTCACTACAGGAACAAAAAAATTACTCGACTTCCAACGAGCCAGGTCAGTAGCCCAATAGATTTTCTTGCTTCACCTATCTGTGCAAGAAGCCTTTCTCTTCGTTTGCCTTTATTTATTTATAGGACCGTGGATTAGAACTTATTCATTTTATGGGCAAAAGATGGATCCTGAATTATTAAGAGAAGGAGAGGTTGTCCCTTCAGAGAAGCATATAGAGACCTATGACTTAGGTTTTCTCGTTTAGATTTCCCCTTCTCCTCTTCTACTAGTTGGATAAGCATGAAGACATTGGACATAAGAACCGAGTGTGGTCATAAAGTTTCTTGAACAGACATAATTTCATGTTGGAAACAATGCTAAGGAGGGGGGGGGGGGGGAATCAGTATTATCAGATCAATAATTTAATTTTCAGAACTAATTTGTATACGCTACTTCAGCTTAGTGAACTAGCATGTATACGCAACTGTACTTAATGCAACCAATGTATATGCAGAGATATTTTGATTTACCCAAATTATCATCCATTGAACATTAACCAATATATCAGGAATTCATTAGACTGTGCAGTAAAAGCAGAATAAAGCATCACACATAAGCAACAAACATGAACACCAAGATATAAAGTGGAAACCCAATATGGGTGAAAACCACCTGCTACAATCATCTTTGTCTTCTTTTAATAATAAGAAAATTATGTTTACAATTTTTGTACTGGTGTAGTCTTATACTAGTACGCAGGCTTCTACCTGCAGAATGCTATAACCTTTTCTCATTCTCCAACTTCTACTGGAAGGGAGATACAACCCCCTAGCTCTTGTACTAGCTGATATGTTCACTAGTACGTAGGTGCTAGCCTATAGAAGGCTACAACCTTCTCTTTTCTTCCAGGGACCACCTTTCATAAATTTTCAGACTCAATCCATCAACAACATCATTCAATCACCAAATATATATGCATCAACCAATCTCCTTTTGAACCAACCATAACTAAATCAATCAATCACTCTCACAACCCATCAATTTGATCTTTCAGAATGTTGTCACCAGAATACAGTAACCAAAACCCAAGCCAGAACCCAAAACACTGCAGCAAATAGAAGCAATTAAAACATATTTTATAAGGTATACCCTACTTCCATGTGTTGAGCCTGCATGCATACGCACTTTCCTCAAAGCGAACCTGCGTATACGTTGCTTTGATATGCATAACTAGCATGTATACACCCCTTTTCTAAAGTGAACTTGCGTACAGATCTGTAAGTGATGATTTAAACATTATAACTATTCCAGACTTCAGTCATACCTAGATCATATCATTTACAGAATAATATATGCATCAGTATTCAGATTCAGAATATTCATGAGCAAAAAAAACATAATGATAGTTTATTTTACGCCTTAAGATCCTGATCCATCATTAGATCTAGTTCTTCATCATCTACTAAGGTTCTTCCTTGGTTCAGATCCAGCAATGCACCATAACCCAAAAACTTGCATACTAGATCTCACACTTCATCAGACATTCGATACTTGCGCACCTTGGCCTAATGATCTTCTCCTCCTTTTAGAGTTTTAGGCCTTACTCAATACCATGGACCAAAACCACTTAGGACCAATACCTTCGACCAAATACCTAGGCTCAATACCTCAGGCCAGATACCTTAGACCAATACCATGGATCAAAATACCATGGAGCAAATACTTCGGACCAAAACTTAGTTTTCCAAGGTATACATGCTTTTCCTTTTGTGAAAGTGCATGTGTACGTATACGCGACCTGTACATAGTGAACTCGGGTGTATATGTGGCTTGGCCAATGGTGAACCTACGTATACCTCTCTTTCTTCATTCTATGAAGTATGATATGTAACTTTGTGTTGTTAACCTGTTGTACTGTGATCTATCATCTAAGTGAGTTTCCATCAAGGACAAAACCTGTGTCATAATGCCAACAATCTCCCCCTTTGGACTTGATGGCAACACCAAGTCACTCTCCCCCTTTGTCATCAGGGGAAAAGGTGTTGGCATTATAACACATATGTTGTACTTGATGGCAACCCACTCATCTCATATGATAAATTATAGTGTAGCAAAGTTATTTTCTGGTTCCGCAAGTCTCCCGCACAAAAGGTGTGAACCTAAAGTCCACGAACTTTCATGCAGAGAAAAGTTCACGCACTTTCATGCAGAGAAAAGTTCCTTTCATGCAGAGAAAATTTCATGCACTTTCATGCATGGAAAAGTTCCTTTCATGCATAGAAAAGTTCACGCACTTTCATGCAGAGAAAATTTCACGCACTTTCATGTAGAGAAAAGCGCGAGCACATGGGAAATCTTATGGTTGGTTCATGGTATTAGTCCGGCAGTTTTTTATCCTATGGTTTTGGTCCGTGGTGTTTAGTCCTTGGTATTTGAACCTGTGGTTTTGGGCCATGGTATCCCATCATAAGTGTTAATCCCAAGTATTGGTTCATGGTATTAAATTGTTATGGTTTTTGGTCCGTGGTATTGTGAAAGGCATAAGGAGGAAGGAGATCATTTGGCAAGGCATCTTCTAAATTACTGAATATCTGATAAAGTGCTAGATCTGGAATACTATGATTGTGTTATGGTGCAAATCTGGATCTGAATGAAGAAAGAACCTGAGTGCAAGGAGAAGGATAAGTTATATTGATGGGTCAAAATCTTAAGGCTGGAATAGTGATATGTACGCAGGTTTAGTGAAGCGAAGGCGCGTATACACGCTGTTCTTGTAAGGGAAAGTCACGTATACGCAGGTCGGTATTGACACAGAAGCGTATGCATGCAGGTTTCTGAATAGTGAAGTAGCGTACATCTCTTGATTTATGTTCTAGCTTCTTCTGTTTATTGCTACATTGTTCTGGGTTCAGAAGTGGGATGCGATTACTGTTATTATGATCTGGGTACAGTCGTCAGAGAAGTGTTTATTTTGGATCAGTTTTGATTGGTGAAAAGGTGATTGGTTGATGCATAAATTCTTGATGTTTGATTGATGTTATTTGTGGATCCAGTCTGAAAATTTATGAAACGTGGTCCCTGGAAGGAAGAGAAGGTTGTAGTCTTCTGTAGGTAGCAGCCTGCGTACTAGTATCTCAACTAGTACAAGAACTAAGGGGGTTGTAGCTACCTTCCAGGAGAAGCTAGAAAACGAGAGAGGGTTGTAGCTCTCTGCAGGTAGCAGTCTGCGTACTGGTAAAGGACTGCACCAGTACATAATCATTGTAAAAAGAAGTTTCTAAATTGAAAAGATAGAGACATATTGCAGCAGGTGGTTTTCACCCACATTGGGTTTCCACCTTATATCTTGTGTTCTTGTGTGTGATTGTCTTCTGCTCTATTTTTTTGTTCTTGGTTACTGTTTATATGATCCTGATGCATAGATTAATGTTCAACATCTTGTAAATATTTTAAATTATAGTCGTATGATACAGGGTTTCCTTATCTGTAAGTGCATATATACACGTTTCTCTAACTGAAGTGCTTATATGTTCTGGGTTTGAAAAAGATATTGACCAGATAATACTGATTCCACACCCCCCCCCCCTCTTAGTATATTTCCAACAGTCCCCCTGTAGGGGTTTGGGGGGGGGCGATCCCCCCCGGCTGGGGGGTCCGGGGGCCAGCAGTCCCCCGGCAAGGGGTTTTGGGGGCAATACCACCGAAGCTAAACACAAATGTAAAACTTCCTTGTAAAAGTATGGTAATTTCTAGTCAATCTGGGCCGTTCATTAGGTAGATGATCTGATGGTAGAACTTATATTTAGTTTAGGGTTTTTTGCCCTATAAGGCAACCCCTCTCTTTGTATGAGGGCATTGTATTTGAGGTTGTGTAATAGATGTGTATTCTTTGAGCGAGAAGCAGAGAGGTGAGACTGTGAGAGAAAATAGAGGATATTACAGCAGATGTACTATAGGTTGTGTCTCTTCATTTTGCTGGATAATAGAAAGGGAGGACTGGCTGTTCGGGGTGGACGTAGCCCAAACTGGGTGAACCATGTATATCGGTGTCTCTCTTGTTTTATGCATTTTCTATGTTTATATTTCTGCAATATTTTATGTGTTCCATTGCTCCGTAATATATAATTTTATAACAATATATAGTTTTCAAAATGTATGTTACATCAAAAAATCGAAATCTATGTTCTAAGACACATGGCTTCTTGAGCCTACATAAGTGCACAAAATAAAAAATAGAGATATGGCTATGTGCCGACATGGTGCTCATGGTAGCACAAAACAACTTCGATAACCGGGTTCAATAACCAACACATTCTAGCTAATGCTCCTATTGTATTCCTCTGCTAATGTAGTGGAACCTCATCAATAGTTGCATACTCTAGAATGGCTCTTGTCAAGGCTTCCAGGTTGTGTTCCACCTCTACTATGGGATCAACTCCCTCCTCATAGGGTGCTTTCTCAATCTGTCATGCCACCCTCCTAGCTATCGGAGAAGCCCCTGGAGGTCTCTCCAGTCTAACATTTGCAAAAATCATAAGTCCAAATCTTAGTTCACATAAAACAAAAATGTTAAAAAAATGAAAAAACATAAAAAATAGTTTTTAACCTGAATCAGTGCACTGTGTGCTAAGTGGAAGTGGGAGGTCAAGATCTTCCAGTAAATCTGTACTCACATAAGCTCAATCATTTACCATGATTAGCTGATGTCGCAACCATATAAAGAACGATGGGGGAAAAGACATCTATTGACCACCTCCATGACGAGGCATCATCTCGCCCCACCTCAGCAGTCGTGGTGTTATGAAACCAACTCACAAAAAGATAGAAAATATAGATCAACGCCTTAGAAATAAGCCTCTTCGAGGGGGTAGCCTCCTTTACATTACACAAATGAAAAATTCTTAGATGATACAAATGATAAAACCTCCTTTCTATATATAGGAGTCTAAGGGGTCACAATGTAATCAAAGCCAACATAACAATAATAATATAAGGGCACAAAAATAACAATAGTGGGCTTCTATGGGGCACAATAATAACAATATGGGGACAATAGTAACACAACAATAACAATAAGGGATACAATGACAATAGTAATGGGGGAATCACTAGTATTATAGGGACCTAACATGCCACTCTCCTTAAAAAAAAGTGTTGTCCTCAACGCTTGAGTAGTTTTGGATGCTTCCAAATAAAATTCTCATCCTCCCATGTGGAATCTTCAGTGGGTAAGTTCTTCCACTTGATGAGATACTCTGAAATTGATCGATTCTATTGAGTTCTTGTTTTTGTGACTGCTTCAAGTTCCAATATGATTTTTCCTTCCTCATCAAGTCCTGAAAATATTGTTTGAATTGGTAGCTTGTCACCTATAACCTTCTTTAAGCATGAAACATGGAAAACTGGGTGCACTTGGGAAGCTGCATGAAGCTTCAATTTGTATGCCATAGTACCTATATTTTGAAACACCTTGTATGAACCATAATACTTCGGTGATAATTTATTATCCTTCTTATCTTGCTTGAGGGACATTTGTTTATAAGGTTGTAGCTGTAGGAATACCCAATCACCTACATCAAAACTTCTTTCACTGCGATGTTGATCTGCCTGTTGTTTCATTCTATTCTGCGCCAAAGTGAGGTTATCCTTTGAGAGTTGGAGAACTTGTTATTGATGCTTGATGTGGTCTTCCACTGCTTGAACCTTAGAATTTTCTCTTAAATATGATGTGATGGATGGTGGATGATATCCATAAAGTGCCATAAATGGGGTCATTTTTGCTGCAGTATGGAAGGAAGTGTTATGCCACCATTCAACAAGAGGCAACCATTTGACACATTGTGTCTGTTTATCAGATACGAAGCAATCTTTGTACCATAACGGATCATTTTTCCAGCTAAATGTATCAGATGTATTGGGATATTGTTGTAACTTTTGAATGAGTGCTCACACTTCTTTGTCATTCTTCCATTCATCCCTTGCTTCATTTATCGAATCTAGTTGGATAATTGAAATGGCATGAATAAATTCCTCCACATCCTCATCCTTTCTTGAGAGTGCATCTGCCACAACATTTTTCTTCCCTTTTTTGTATATTATTTCAAAGTCATAAACCAACATCTCTGTGACCCATTTTTGCTACTCTTTTGAAGATAATCTTTGTTCTAAAAAGTATTTAAGACTATCATGATCCATTTTTACCTTGAAGTGTCTTCCCATTAGGTAGGGTTTCCATTTCTTAAGTGAATGTAGTATTTCCAACATTTCCTTCTCATAAATAGCTTTGTGTAAATACTTTCCTTTGATTTGATGACTTTCGAAAGAAATGGGTCTTTCTTCTTGCATTAAAACAACACCAATTCCATTTCCTGAGGCGTCACATTCCACGATAAAGGTTTTTGTGAAGTCTGGCATAGCTAAGACCAGTGCTTGGCACATTGCTTCTTTAAGATGTTCAAAGGCTTTCGTTGCTTCTGGAGTCCATTAAAATGCATCTTTCTTCACTAATGTTGTTAGAGGTGCTGCTATTCTCCCATAATTCTTAACAAACTTTCGATAATGCGCTATCAACCCGAGAAATCCTCACAGATGATTTATGGATGTGGGGCTTTTCCATTCCTTAATGTTTTTAATTTTGCTAGGGTCTACCTTAACACCTTCATGAGATACAATATGACCCAAATATTCCACCTCCCATACTCCAAAGAAACATTTGGAGCTTTTTTCATATAATTGTTTCTCCTCCAATAGTTTGAGCACCCTGTCAATATGTTGAACATGATCCTTCCAAGACTTGCTATAGATTAGTATATCATCAAAATATACTAACACAAATTTTCTAAGGAAGGGTTTGAAAATGGAATTCATCAAACCTTGAAATGCAGAAGGTGCATTTGTAAGGAAAAAATGCATGACCAAAAATTCATAATGACCCTCATGATTTATAAATTCTATTTTTAGAATGTCTTCAGTCTTCATTATGATTTGATGATATCCTGAATGAAGATCCAACTTGGCGAAATAAATTGATCCATGCAATTCATCCAATAATTCATCAATGACAGGAATGGGAAATTTATCTTTAATAGTGAGCTTTTTTAGCTCCCTATTATCCAGGCACATGCGCCATGATCCATCCTTCTTGTGAATAAATACTACTAGAGTAGAGAAAGAACTTTGACTAGGTTGAAATATACCAGCCTCTAGCATTTCTGCAACCATAGGTTCAATTTCACTCTTTTTGGCATAGTGATATCTGTATAACCTGCTGTTTGGAGGAACACTTCCTGGAATCAAATGAATAGCATGATCATGATCACAAATAGGTGGGAGGCCTTTGGGAGTCTCAAATACCTTGGAATAATTGTCCAAGACTTTTTGGAGATCTATAGAAATAGATGATTTCGATGTGGGGACCTCTAGTGAACATAATTGTGTAATTGCACTTCATTGTTATTTATTTAGAAGATTTGTCATTCTGTTAGAGCTGATTATCTTTCCCGATTTCCCTGTAATACCCCTTAATTCAAATTCCTTTCCTTCTGAAGAAAATTTCATGAAACGTTCTTGAAAATTAAAAGTTATTGTACCCAAGGATTGTAGCCATTGGACTTCTAGTACAACATCAACACCACTCATTGGAATGGAAATCATTGGACTATTCAATACATATTCTCCCATGGATAGCTTGATATTATGGCACTTTCCAGAGAAATTTATGGTTCCTCCATTTGCAACCATCACTTAACACTTTGGTGTTGGATATAGGAAGCAATTCAATTCCTTGGCTATGTTACAATGAATAAAATTATGGGTACTTCCCGAATCAATCAACACTATTACCTTTTTCTTCTTGATATGTCCTTCTATATTGATAGTTTGAGGAGTGGTAATTCCGGCCAATGCACTACAAGATATGGTCAGATTCATTTCTTCTTTCTCTAGGGTTTATTCCTGGTGTATATCCTCTTCTTTTGACATTTCTTGTTCCTTTTCTTCCTCCTCTTCATAGTCTATGTAAAATGATTTCTTCTCAGCACACTTATGACCTTTAGTGTATTTTTTATCACAACTATAACAAATCCCTTTTGCTCTTTTTTATTCAAATTTTTGTGGTGTCAACCTTGTAGGTTGTCGAAGGCGAGGGGAAACAACTCTTCCATCTTTATAATTGTGATTGGTAGGCTTCTTTGTTGCCATAATTTTTCTTTCCATTTTTCTTGCCAACTTGAATTCCTTCTCCAATGAATCAAGTTCCCAAAGGCGAACCTCACGTTGGATGTTATCCTTTAAAGTTCTTGTGAACACATCAATCCTATGCTCCTCTGGAATATATTTTACCCTTATATTCAATTTTTGGAAGTCCTCAATGTGCTCCATCATTGAACCCTTTTATTTGAGATTTATCAATTGGCTAAAAAAAGTGTTTCTTTTTGTATCCTCATAATGTGTTATCATTTCATCTGCAAAAATTTCCCAAGTGACAATGTTTTTCAAGAGAAAAGCCATTGATACCATGCAAACTGATTTGGTTCCAAATATGAAGTTGCAATGTGTACCTTTTGTGTGTTTTGCACATTATGGAGATCAAAATATTTCCCCATTTGTAGTATCCATGTTGCAGGATTCTTGCCATCAAACTTCCTCATATCGATTTTTGGAACATGGTGGGTCGTTGATCCAACATTAGAGTCTATGAAATCGTGATTAACATTTATTTTGTTCTCATCGTGAGTTTCCTTTACTACCCTTTCACCACTAGTAAGAATTTCTTGTAGAAAATTTGTCAAATCTTTCTTCAAATCTTCCATCTTAGATTCCATGCCTTTATTTAAACCATCCATCTTAGCTTCTATGCCATCCATTTTAGCTTCCACGTCATTCATCTTAGATTCCATGTCATTCATCTTAGCTTCTACGCCTTTATTTAAACCACCCATCTTAACTTCCATGCCATCCATCTTAGATTCCATGCCTTTCTTTAAACAATCCATCTTAGCTTCTGTTACTTTTGTGAGAGTGAATTTTGTTGCACTTGGTATCGTAATTTTGATATATCATGTTGCATTTCTTCCTCTTCTTCATGTGTCATGCTAGAGCTTTCAGGTTGCTTACCAGGTGTTTCCATTTTCTTTCTTCGGGGCATCAATTAATGATAATTATGCTTCACTATTCCCTTTGAATTCTTTCAAACTAAATTTTCAAACAAAACTTATGAAAAATTAAAAAAAAAAAAAACAACACACATTTTTTCACTTTGTAGGAGCTCGATATTGTATCTGATGTATCTCTTAAATTTCGGATCTCCAAATCCTAAAATTTCAAACTATGGTAGCCCTCTGAGTCCTCTTTCCAATGCCACAACTCTGATGGAAATTGTATTATCCAAGAAAGTGTTATGCCCAATATCCCAAGACGATCTCATTATACACTTTTTCACTAGAGTGAACTTGTACGAAGTTCCACGTGTCATGGTTTCATTCTTCGGACTTGAAAATGATGAAAAGAAAGATATAGTCCATTTTCTTTGTGTAACTTCTTAAAAAAGTTCAATCTGATACTTAGAGAGAAAGTTATGATGATTTTCCCAAGGTAACCTATTTGGGATGTAATTTGGGAGCCTGCAAAAACCCTAACTTCCTTAGATCATATATCCAAAAATATAGTGAGAAAAGCTTTGAAATTTAGACCCGACGATCATCGAGATTTCAGCTCAAATGTGTTTTTGTTTTAGCTTTTGAAACGTTGTCGAAAAAAAGTTATAGAGAAAATTCCACGATGACCTGTTTTGGAACAGAAAAACCCTAGAATCAAAGCTCTGATACCAAATGTTCTGAAACTAGCTCACAAAAATATAGAAAAGGTATATCAACGCCTTAGAAATCAACCTCTTCGAGGGGGGAACCTCCTTTACGTTACACAAATGAATAATTCTTGGATAATACAAATGACAAAACCTCCTTTCTATATATAGGAGTGTAAGGGTTCATAATATAATCAAAGCCGACATAACAATAATAATAGAAGGGCACAAAAATAACAATAGTGGGCTTCTATGGGGCACAATAATAACAATATGGGGATAATAGGGGCACAACAATAACAATAAGGGCTACAATGATAATAGTAGTCAGGGAATCACTAGTATTATAGGGACCTAACACATGGATCCCTGGGTCCGTGAGCCTCCACCTCTAACCACTGATATCTAAATAATAGTACATGTTCTAGGAAGAATTTCACTAAGATCGACCCAAAGCCGAATTGTTTCAATCTCCCTATCTTGCATTTACTGAGTTGGTCTTTCATGTTGACCAACAATCCTTCGCACCAGTTAAATACTCTAGGAGTAAGATAGTGTATTTCATGCTGGAAGTGAGACTTGGTCGCTTCATGTAAGGCCTGAGCTCCAGTTATTTGACCCATGGTATGAATAATTACTCTCAATGAGATATTTTTGATGATTTTCCCACTCTTTATTTTTCAAGATCCTGGGCAATGTCTCTCTATCAACATATCTGTACTCTATCCCCTAGTACGAGAACCACATAGCTGAATTTGTTGTCCCCTTCTAAAAAAACCTGTAAGGAAATAGATGTCTGCAATATCTATCTCGAGTTCTTGGTCTCCTGTTACACTGAAATTTGTCACCATGACTATCTGCAGTTAATATGGCTCCATCAATAGTCATATTATCCTCCTTGTCAAGCCTAATATCTCTGCTCTTCATGTAACTTCAAAAAGAGAGAAAGTCACTTAAAAAAATGTTTATCTCTGGGTACGCAGGTTCTCTCTACCTTGCCTGCGTGTACGCATCCCAAACACACTGTACCTGCGTACTTGTACGCTCTGTAAGCCAAAGTATGGGTGCGTACCCCTGGAAAGGTCAAAAGGCGCGAGTTTCATCTTTAAAACGTTACTTGTGGTCACTTCTAGAGCCTTCTAGAAGAATGTTTGGCGTGTATTGAGCGCCTCCAGATGGTTCATGCATCCCTATGATAGAGGAACTTATCCCATCAAGAGAGGAGCTACCCCATCCAAAAGAGGGAGTATCCCATTGATGTTGGAACTGAATAAACTCCTCTAGAACACTATAAATACAGGCTTTGGGCCAGAGGAGGGGAGGTTGAAAGCTGAACATTCCAAAGGGTAGATGCTGCTGGAATTAGGACTTCCATTGTTAACTTGTGAGGAGAGATTACCATCCTTTCTTGCTGCCATATTGGAAGTGGGTGAGCTTGTCAAAGTAGAGGAAAACTCTTGCTGGACCCTGGGAGGAACTTGCACAACACCAAGGCTCAGGTTGTAATGGTTTCTTTTTTGCTTCCTTAATACAAATAAGTCCATTCTTCTCAATGATTGTTGTTAATGAATTGTTTCATATACTCCTTGGTCTATATGTTGAATATGCTTTGTTTTATGGAATATTCAGGTGTTATGTAATCGTTTGATTGTTAGTGTATGCACGTTTCAAAGTGAAGGAGGAGCT
>APFE030439559.1:0-19456 GCA_000404065.3 Pinus taeda | reverse complement strand
ATATATATATATATGACCTTGTCTTGAACGGAGAGTGAATCATTGTGAATAGTGATTCATTAAGATTATTAATATCTAATTTAATAATCCACCCATATTGCAATTTTCCAAGTGACCACTATCTAGATTCATGACTAAGTCATAAATATCAATTTCTAATTTTCAACAAGTAAATGGTATGGTATTATTGGTAATTAATTCCCAGCTACCCACTGCTGACTCGCCGAGTTATGTTACTAATTTATGGTGATTTGTTTGCAAGTTGCAACTTCTAATTTGTGTCAAATTCCAATCAACAACAATCTGTAAGTTATTCATTGTTGAATGTGGTGACTCTGGTGAGAAGAAAGGCATAAGAAAAACTTTGCAAAGTCTGGAACTTGGAATGCTACAAAACCAGAACTCAGCCGACCAAGTAACTAGTAAGTGATAGCCTATTAGCCATAGATAGTGTTTCACACTAATATTTGACAGATGCTCTGCTCTATTCGTTTTTCTATGCATGCTTGTTGGATATCTGTATTCGTTTTTCTATGCATGCTAGCTGGATACCTCTCTGAGGCAGTACTGTTTTGTTTTTTAATTTTTAATAAATTGAATTTTTATCTATCTTTACTTGGCTTTGTGTATTTTGATTTGTGGAAGTTTCATTCCTCATCTGTGAAAGCTACTCTTTTAAGGGCAACAGAAGCTCATGTATGTTTCCCTCGTTTTTCTGGCCTTGTTTGCAATTTGCTATCATTAGGCTTAAATCTTGTGCCTTGTGGCAAAGTCTTTATTTAAGAAACCCAAGTTCCTTATCAAATATTTTGATTGCATCATAAATCTCTTGAGGATTCCTTTTGTTCCCATTAATCCACGAAGATCTTCACACAGTGGTTGGTTACCTTCGATCTTTAAGTGGAAGGGGTCTATGCTCTTCTATAAGTCAGGTTTTGGGGGTTCTACTTCAACTGATCTTATCTGACTGCAGGGAAATCCTTTCTCAGAAGACTGCCCAGCTGAATTTTTGCACATCTCTCTCTGGTTGTACATTTATCCGTCTTGCACTGCATTGAGAGATGTGCACTGCTGAGTTGAGATCAATATGAACTCTTTTTTTTTGTACTTCATTTCTTTTGGTTGCTAGTGAAGCTTCTCTAGGAATCCCAAATTCCTCTTTCAACAAACCTTGGATGCTTCTTTGGCTAACTTGTTAGCATTCTTATACATTTCCCAAGAGTTTGCTTCTTCCTTATATTCTTAATTGTCTTAAATTATTTGAGAGGCCTCTTGGAGGAAGGTTGTGGAGTCAAGGGTCCCTTGGTGTGCCCTTGCCTTTAGCAGCTTTATCAAAAGTATTAAGCCTCCAAATATTTATGATTTCTCAATTCTTAGAAGACTTATTCTTCTTGGCCATAAATATGGGCAGACACTTTTGTGACATGAATTGAAGTGCATCTAAATGCTACTTTTGTAACATGACTTGAAGTGCATCCAAGTCTAAATTTGAATGCGGGAAGAGAAGTTGTCTACCCAATCCAAAATGAATGGTTGTAGCCTGTTACACCACTCTTGTAAGTTAAAAGGCACTCCCGACTCTCGAGTCCCAATGAATGATTTAGCATATTTAAACAGATCAACTAGTTGGAAATTAGACCATTAAGGTAATGAAAATTATGTACTTTTTTAATGTCTATCCCATACATTTATTTTCTAAAATGCATGGAAATGGGTCTACTGGATTTATTGAAAAGTCAGGGTCTGTTGTTCATATATGGGGAAATAGCATGCATATTTTATATATAATTCACGGCTATCGATATCCATCTGTCTTTGAAGTTATATATTTATCTGTAACTTCACATCAATTCTTTTTGAGGACATCTGTTCATCATATTCTTTGATTATTTGAGTTGACTTCTACTGTATTTTTGTTAGATTGTTTTATTGATAATGTGCATAGATTGATGAAAATTTCAACAATCTGGAAAATTTTCAAAAAAGTTTGATCAACAGGTCTCAAAACAAAGTGTAGCAATGAGACTTGAGCCGAATGGTACAACAAAGAATGGAAAATTTGCAACAATTATGAGTACAATTTGAAATTAGATAAAAATTGTACAAATAAATATTAAAATTCATATGATAGGCAGTTTAAAAATAAAAACGTCATAAAAAAATCTTGATAGATAAGTCACTTTGTCAAATTTAACCCTGACCTTAACACAAAAGCATGTCAATCATAGCTTAGTGGTACATAATGATATATGATTAACCAATCATGTATAAAAATGAATTACACGTGTTATCATCATTACAAAATTTGAGGATGTTTATCCAATTGCCATTATTATTATTTTTCAAATTATGCTTTACTTAGTTTCCACATGTTCTTTATATTTGTACGCTGGAAACCATGACACCTGAGCTCGAACTCTTTCGATAAACCAGGGATGAAGACAATGGTATAGACGAGTTCTCCATCAAGCGCGTTTTCCGGGAAGCATCCAAGTTAAGTGTTTCGAAATTAAACTTGGTTTCGTAATGTAATAATATCTATTAAAAAGAATACAAATTTATGAATAATATCGATTAATTTTAGGGATAAAAATAAATAAAAAGTATTTAAAGTAAATTTTTATTAATAATATCGATAATTTTGAAAATAAAAATCAATTAAAAGTATCGAATAAAAATTTATTAATAGTATCGACAATTTCGGAAATAAAAATCAATTAAAAGTTTTAAATAAAAAATTATTGATTGTATCAATAATTTTGGTATTATATTTTATGAATTATTTTGTTTTTTAATTGTAATTAAATATTTGTTAATATTATCCAGGTTTATAATTTTAATGTTATATTTTATGAATTGATTATTAATTGTGATCGACTTACTATTATTATTATTATTGATAAATTAATTTAATTCACTCAAAACTGAATGGAGAATGATTTATTTTTTTATTTTTTATTAATTAGTATTTTTTGTAGCATGATTTATTTATTTTTTGTTTTTGATGTGTATAGAACAGTATGTGTTATCGATCTTTTTAGGGGTTGCATATGTATTTTTTCTTGCATTGTTTGCTTCTAGCAGGTATATGGACTTTCTTTTTTTTTATGACCTTATCAATGATTTTGAGATATTATGTTAGATTTTTTTTTATGACCACTAGGTCAATGATTTGAGACATTATGTCAACTTTTTTAGTTGGATGATTGTGGAAAACCAATTTATTATCTCTGTTATTATAACAATAATTTTTGTTGGATGATTGTCTCGGACAACCAATATTTGAGAGCATCTATAAAATGTATTTTTCTGTTTATTGGTAGAAAATTACAAATTTTCCTTGTCATGAAAAAATAGTATTTTTTCAAGTTAAAAATAAAAATCTATAACATCTAAAGAAATCTTTATATATTATTAAGTTTATATATATTGAATAAAGTATAGATCTTAATCATATTGACAAATTAAAAGAGTATTAACATATTATGGGAATTAATTGTTAACACAAAATGGGCTATCTATAAAAGTACAAAATGAGATGATAAAGAGATGTCTCTTTTGAAGAATTATTCTAAATACAAAACTCTTTTAATTTGCTTGTTGATTTAGAATGGATCATTATATAATATTTCATTCATGTTGATCCTTTTTAGATGGAAAAATTGGAGGAATTGGTGTGTAGGTTATATTTTAATGGTAGGTCCTAGTTTGGAAATTTGGGGCGCTCCCAAGCCATTTGGAGGTGTTAAATGACATCTTTTGGGTTAAAACATTATGAGCATAACTTCCATCCCCTTTGACACTATTATACACATGGATGCCTTTCCAACAATGTGAAAACCACCTCAATCAGAGCTCATATGTAGAAGTTATTCATCCCACAAGTTGAGTTACCTTGTTTACCAACATGGTATGAGTGGATGCAATGTAAATCCCCATTACTCACACATGTGGGCTAGCCATGTGTGGAATTCCAAGAATATTTTAGAAGGTGCAAACCTGATCACTAATTGAGGGTTAAGGCATGAAAAAACCATGACCTTGGACAACTACCAACCTGTGTTAAATATTGAATTGCTAGGAGGAGAAGGTGTTCTATTCTTTAACATGATATCTGTACAAAAATTGAGTATAACATCTAGGAGTGAGTTTAAGAGTATAACATGTGAGGAAGTACATTATGTAGTATCCATTCAACCCACAATGCCATAGATAATGCAACACCCCATCCCACATATACTCACTTTTACATGCTCTCCAAGGTAAACATGAGCTAAGAGTTACTATGACATGACCCAACATCCAAGTTCCAGTTATGGAAATTAGTTTTACAAACCAGAAACATACTACGACCTCCCAGAAGCACCACATCACCTAGATACTAGACAACATTTGTTGATGGCCTTACCTTGGGTTGGAACTAAATTTTTCCTGACCCTACATCCCAACCACATGCATTCGAAGCTATGCATGCAGTTGGAAGGCTCAAGGCGCATGCATAGGCCTTCCTTCATGCAATTGTAGCCGAAATCTCTTAGTTTAGAGGGCGCGACTAGCAACCCAGATCTAGATTTTTAGGGCTAACTACAGGCCAACTATCCAGAAGAACCCAAAACTTTCTAGAATTCAATCTAAGATGATGATAAGTTACTGTGATGAATACTAAGGCTAGGTCTTGCTGAGAATTTGCCAAACATATGCTAAACATTTCTTCAAACACATGGTAAACATAGTAACTACAAGTCATTAATGCATATATGTTTATTGTCTTCTTAACTTCATCAAAGAACCATCAAGGAGGCTCAATGCCTTCTCAAACTAGCTGTAAAAACACTTGTTATCCTGTGCATTCATATACCATTCAATAACTCACTAAGCCATAAGCAAGATCCATAACAAGAGCACATTATAGAACAAGAATGTACCATGCCTATAACCAACATTTAAATAGAATAAATCCATGACAAACTAGTCATAAAGTCGACACAATAACCCATAAAAGTGCTCATTGATCTCAACAAAATATATCACATAATAACATATTCATAAGCCAACCAAGTCAAGGACTTCCACGTACCACCCAACCATAGATTGGGCTGAACCAAATATCTCTTTCAGCCAATCACCCCTGTGCCATATTCCAATCATGAAGGTGGGATCATATCGGTTAAACAAAAATAGAACCAACTAGGGCTTCCATAGGCCAAACCACCTTGACCCTCAACCACAGTGATTTCATCTTAACGAGTCCAAAAATAACTAACACCAAACAAGCTTGGATTCCTCCGACTTTATTCACCATACCCAAAGGAATTTTCCTGTCTCCACCCATCCATTAAGAGTTCCAGGAGAAAGCCCATCTCCACTCTTGACCCTTGGGAATTTTCCTGAGACCACCTCACAAGGATTCAAAGTCTACCGACCATCCAAAGCTTAAACACAATAGGAAAACCACTACACCATGGCTATCCATGAAATGGCAAGGGAAGGCTGAAACCACTATCAATCCAGGAAAATCCCATGCCAATGACAAAAAAAACAACCAAATAACTAAATGCATGTACCATGCATTCAAATTTCAACAATGAAATCACACATGCAACGTTCTCATGTTGTAGCTTCTTTTCCAACCTTCTCTTTTGTTATCCACAAATTCCTTTGCTTGGTTTCTTCTGTCCAAGTGCTCCATCTCTCCAAGTCCAAGTGAGAATGCCTAAATGTCCAAGTGAATACTAGAATGCTCTAAGAATTCTCTAAGTGTGTAAGAGTGTAATATTGACTAAGAGTAGCTAAGAGTAACTGAGTAACCAAGAGAGGCATGGAATTTTCTCTCTCCTTTTTTTTTCCCATAGGAAAAATCATAATTTCTATTAAAAGAAAATTACATTTTGTAAATGCATTTAAGCATATGCAAATAGAGAGACACCGCCTATCTTCAACAAAATTATGTTCAGGAACATATGTGATCAAAACATTGATACCTTGTGTCCACGCAGGGAGGTATCAATGGCTGTAAATATACTGAATGGGAGTTCTATGTATTAATCTGGCACTTTGTGAGTGTAGTTAAAATGTCAAAAAAAGAAACTATGAATATTTACAGATGACATATATATGAAGTCTGTTCTTCCTATGAGATCAGCAGAAATTAAATTTATACAACGATATCCATAAATGGCCGATGGTAAAATTGGTAATGTGCACCATCACGCTGTTCCTGGATCAACCAGTTGTCTGGATCCTTGTTCGCAGCCTCTTTGGATAGCCTGTCAACAACTGTGTTCTACTCCTTGTAAATATGATGGCATGTAAAAGATTTAAATGATGTAATCAATCTCAGTGCCTCATCCATAATATGACTCAAAGTATAAGCATTGCATCTAGAAGATTTATTTAGCCAATCACAAACAACTTTTGAATCCCCAAATATTTGTAGATCTCTATAGTTTTTCTCCAATGCAAATTGAATGAGGGATTTTGTTGTGGATAATTCGGCATAGTTATTAGTGCCTCTGCCGAATCCCATAATAATACTATATGAGTGATGTGCATTAATATGAAGGATGGCACCCCTGCCACACCCATTATCCTGTGCAGCGCCGTCAAAGTAAGCCCACAGCCTCTGATAATCAATCGTCTTAGGTATAATGCTGCGCGTTCGAGGGGGTGGTGCATCTTCGGGGATGGGGGAGTAATCATCCAGCACGCGGGCAACATTGGAGGGCCAGTGAGGGGAGTCATTCTGAAAGGTGAGTCTGTTCTGGGCGATCCAAAGGGCCCAACAGACAAGAAGAGGGAAATTATGTAGCCTGGTAGGGGACGCAGAAGTGCACCAGTTCGTCCATGCCTCAAGGATAGATGCACCCTCCCAAGAATTGTGAGGAGCAGCCGAAGGTAAAATAGAATTATAGAGATTCTTTGCCGCAGAACATTCCAAAAATAAATGTGAGAAAGATTCATTGCAGCATTTGCAGAGACAACACCAGAATGAGCCGTGTTGTGATCGCTTAAGGAGGTTGTCTCCCGTGGGTATTTTGTTTCTTAGAATGGTCCAAATGAGCAACCTACTTCTTGGTGGGGCTTTTAGCTTCCAAAGACTTTTCCACCAAGCTTTGGGTGCATGCGGTCTGCGGTCTTTGGTCAAAACAAGATATCCTTCCTTAGGAGTATATCTCCCAGTTTTGGAGAAAGCCCAGATAATCTCATCTTCTCCCTAGGTTATTTGGATGTGAGCTTCAGTAAGAGCCCGAATATAGTCGTTCCAATACTAAATCCATTGATGTGGAATGTTCAACCTGTGGGCCGATTTCCAAGCCTGTTGGAGGAAGGTAGTATCGTCGACATCCACAATATGGTTCAGATGGGATATGTTTGCTGCATGAAGATGATTTATGAGATCATTTAGTAGCCTATGCATATTCCCACAGCTAAGCCAAGGGTCAATGCCCACCGTTATTACTGAACTTGATTGAATTTTCCAGGTAAGACCAGCTCTGATGGGATCCAGTGCTTTAATCACAGCCTTCCAGATGATCGATATCCTTGTAGTGAGTCTTTAGGGCCTTCTGATCGAGTCCATAATCTGTAATGGGGCAATGTATTCAGAGACAATCACCTTAGTCCAAAGACTAGATGAAGTAATGAGCTGCCATCCGAGTTTTGCAACCATAGTGGAGGAGAAGTCCTCTAGCTTCTTAATGCCCCAACCCCCCCATTTTTTTGGTAGATTTAGACCATCCCATTTTACCCAGGCGAAAATCTTTCCCGACTGACTGCCCTTCCAAAGGAATCTACAACAAAGAGCTTATATCCTTGCTAGGATGCCTCTGGGGATCCAAGCCAGTGACATCCAGTAGACTTGAGTGGCCTCCAGAACGCTTTTTATGAGTGTAAGTCTGCCAGCCCTGGAAAGATATTTGAAGTACCAGGTGTTAAGTCTCTTCTCCATTTTAGCAATGAGCCAAGTCCAATCAACAATTCTATAACCAAAGGGTTTTAGCTTGTATCCCAGGTATTTTAGACCCCCCTCCAGTCTCAAGGGGGTAAAATGAAATCTTTGCAACGCAAAATGGGTCTCATGTTGTGTGCATCCTGCCACTGTCAGAGTAGATTTTGAATCATTGATAGTCATCCCTGTAGCCACTTGAAATAATGAGAAAGTAGCTTTCATGATTGACAAATCCACAATGCCTCCATTTAGAAAAATCAGACATCATCCACAAAAAGTAGATGTGTGAGAATACAATCTTCAGTGATTTTAATTCCCCATAGTCTGCCCCTTCTGCGTTCTTCTTTGATAAGTCTATTGAGTCTTTCCATGACTAGGAGAAAGAGTAATGGTGACAAAGGGTAGCCCTGTCAAAGACCTCTTTCTGAATAAAAGAAGGGAGATGCACTTCCATTAACTAGGACATTGAAGGGTATGTTAGTAATGCAGCTCATGATCCATTTAATAAACATGAATGGGAATCCTAGATGAGTTAACAACATTCTAATATATAACCAATTTACTCTGTCAAAAGCCTTTGAGAGGTCAACTTTAAGGATCATACCTTTGCATTTCTTGATATGCAGAGTGTGTAATACCTCCTGTGCAGTTCCCATTGCCTCATGAATTTGACCGTCTTGTAGGAAGGCAAAATGTTCAGGTGAAATATGCTTGGAAAGTATGGGCCTCATCTGATTTCCAATAATCTTCGCTATGATCTTGTATATGTAGTTACATAGCGAAATAGGCGTATATTCATCATATGAGGTCAGGTTATCTGATTTGGGGATGAGCGCAATAAAAGTAGAGGTGAGGGAAGCAACCAAATTTCCATTTATCCTGGTACCCTCTATGAATTTTAGGAGGTCTGGGCCAAGAGTCTCAAAGAAAGCCAAGAAGAACTCAATTGTCCATCCATCTGGCCCAGGGTTTCTATCTTTTTTGAACCACTTGAGAGTTTCTTCCAACTCTCCCAGAGAGACTTCCTTTGTTAGTTCCATTTCCTCCTCTTGATCCACAAATCATGGGAAGAGCTGTGCCACTTGAATAATTTCAGCCAGGTTTACTTCCTGAGGCGCATTGTAGATTTTTTTGAAATATGAGGTTGCCAGTGATGCTAGATGCGGGATGGTGTTGACAGAATGGCCATGATCATTCTTTAGCTGCCATATTGTGTTAATAGCCTTCCTCCCATTGGCATATTTATGATAGAACTTAGTATTATCATCCCCTTCCTGCATCCAAATCGCCCTACTTCTCAATCTCTAGACTTCTTCGCGGTCCTTAAGAATTTTTCCTCTGGCTGTGTAAAGTGAGGAGATCCTATCCTTGTGTTCATTTGATATGTATATCCCCTTATGATTATTTTCAAACGCTGCTATGTCAGCTTCAATCTGCCTCAGTGATTGATCATCCAAGATTCTTTTATTATGTGCCCAAATTTTGGACAGCTTCTTCAGCTCCAAGAGATTGTGCATGAAACTGTTTATAATGTCCCCCCTAGCCCTAAGTGGGTTGGACATCCAAAAGTCTGTGACCATACGAATGTAAGAGGCTTCCTTATGCTAAGCTGAGCATAATTTATATGGACCTTTGGGTTTAGCCTGACCCCCATCTATTTCCATGTATATTAGTAGGTGATCAGAGATACCTCCCGATCCCACCCATTGTCTGATATTGTAGCCATATTCCAATGAATTATCCTTGACAAGAAAATGATCTAGTCTGCGAGCCAGGCTATCATCCCCTGTTCTATTGTTCCTCCAGGTTGCTTGGATCTTTGCAAAGGGGTTGTCTATCAGATGGTGGGATTCCAAGGTAGTTTCAATGTATTTCGAAAGAGGATCTCTTTGTGCTCGATGACCCCAGGATTCAGAGTGGTCGATTGAGAAGTTAAGATCTCCACCCAAAATGATATTGTCCATTTGTAAAATGTCAAATCCCAATAATTTGTCCTAGAAATTAGGCCTGTGGTGACATGGTCCATAAATGTTGAAGATTTGAAAGTCCATACCAAGATCTGTTGAGTGTATATTTGCTTCGATGTGCCCAGACCCTCCCCAACAGTTGAGTAGTTTTATGGAGCGGGAATTGTATCCCATTGCTATACCCCCAGATCTGCCATGGGCATCAAGACAAGTAAATGCCCATCTAGGTAGCATTGTTCCAAGGGTGTGAGATATGGCATCAACAGGTCCAAGAGTTTCCTATAAGAATATGATATCTAAAGGGTCGACCGCAAGTAACCAGCGAAGTGCTAATTTTTTATCGGGCCTAGCGAGCCCTTTATAGTTAAATGAGACAATCTTCATGGGGGAGCCTGTGGGAGTGACTCTTGCTCTAAGTACCCTAAGGATGGTAGCCTATCTGCCGAATGCAATCTCATCCTCCAGCTAGGTTTTGTGCTTTCATAAGAGAGGAAGGTCGACCATGCAGGATCTTAAGTGGAAGAGGGGAGAGGATGAGGTTGAGCCCGACGTGGTTCGATGCCTGACGCTTAGTCTTAGATCGAGTCAGATACCCAGTGGAGAGGAGACCAGAGACAGATGCAAGTGGAGGAAGCGAAAGTGATGCAGAAAGGGTGGGAGGGGTGGGGGAGAAAGAGGAAAGGGGTGAACCAAGAGGGCAGGACAAAGGGATAGAGGACGAGCAGTGGGCAGCTGATCCCAAACCAATGCCAGGGGCTGAAATAATAAAATCAAGAACAAAAGAGATTAAATGTTAGGAAAACGATGTGGAAATGTGCTTACCCGAAATGTCTGCATCCCCGACAACCACCTTGGATCTAGTGTGTGGAGGAGAAGGAGGTCTATGTGGAGGTCTGCCTCGCTTTTTTGGGATAGGCTATGAGGGGGCCGCTTCCTTGGTTGAAGGTTCCACCTGGACTTCTGAATCAACATGTTAGGGTTGTTCCCCTTGCTTTGGCGATGCCTGAACCAGTGGTTCTTTTCTAGGTGCCTTCTTGTTTGCTTTCCCATTGAGAGGGCAGTCCTTGAATCAATGCCCAACTTTGTGGCATCTCCTACACTTGAAAGGGACTCCCTCATAGTCAAGAGTCTGTCTCCTAGTGGAATTCCTCCATTGAATGTTGATATGCTCCAGTAGACTGTCCATAGTATCCATATGCACCAATATCCTTGTGTAAACCATACGCCCAGTGGTCTGGTAGGATTGATCAAATGTTAAGAAGGTACCTAGGGCATTTCCAATGCACCTAAAAATATCCTCCGTCCAAAAATGTAACAGTAAACCAGGGAGGCAGACCCAGAGGGGGCCATCATCCACCCGTTCTTATTCTGGATCAAACAGGGGAGTCCATCTTCACAAAAGAACTGACTCCTGATCAATATGCCATATCGTGGAGAGCACCCTATTAGTGTGTTCCAACCTGTCAAAACGTAGAGCAAATCGACCTTTTACAAAGGTCTGTACGAAAGGAGGGTCGTTCAGGTGATGGCCCCAAACCTCAGATGCCCATTGTTGTAGCCTCTCTACACTGTAATGTCTGCCTCAGACTCGATCCACTAAAACCTTTTTAGCTGTATCCATGGAATCGAGTAGCTGCGTGTCCTTAGTCAGTTTGAGGAAGACCTCACAAACTTTTATCTTGAGGCACTTCTTCTTCCTAGATGCCATTGTTCTCTCTACTTCGGTGTGCTCTGCTTTTGTGTGCTATTGCACTACCATTGAGTGTGGGGGAACCCTAGATCCAGGCGGAGCCGTCAATGGCACGGAGGCAAAAATGCCAGAAATCGGGGAAATGCCTATGAGGTTACCCAGTGGAGGAGCAGATGAGGTTGGCGAAGTGATTGGGGTTGACACAGGAGTTTTTGAAGCCGAGAGGTGGTCCACTGAAGGGTTGCATGAATCAGTCAATGGCGGATTCGAAACTAGGACCTCTAAGAGGGTTTGATTGCTAGGGTTTGGTGGGAGGTCCACGAAACTGAGCGAGGTAGGTGATAAGGGCTAGGAGATGAGGTCTGGCAGAGATGGGGCATCTTCTAGGAGGGTTACAGAGGAGACCTTGGTGCCAGAGATGGAGGGCAAAGCATTGACGGCTTCGGAAAGTTCGTTGTCGAAGGAAAAAAAACCAGCCAGAGAAGAATGTGGTTGTGTCTAGATAGGCACGTCCTCCAACAGATCCGTCGAATAATCTATTAATTCTTCCATAATTGTCACAACCAATTTGCGCCAGCTGCCTACAGGGGCGATGGGGCTCCTATAGTTGTAACTGTAACAATGATAATGGCGGGCGTAATACAACTTAGCTAAAAAAAAAATCCTTCAACAAGAAAATGTCACATGTGATCGTGCCCATCAGAGAAGCTGAGGTGGGTTACGGGCTATGCGGCGGAAGCGGGTCTGTTACAGTGGGAGAAGCTGGAACTGTACTGCATTTTTTGAGCTTGACCGCAGACAGTCCCAACCTGAAAACCCTAACGCCATCTTTCGAGGTTCGCCCATTGATCACGGGTCTTATCAAGAATGATAATGGTGAAATCTATTATACATGGATTGATGAATTCATCTTCTCTCTCTCCTTTTGTTTCCTTTTTCCTTTATTTTTCCTTCATTTTCCCTTGCATGCATATTTATGCTTGTTCATCTCCCTTTTCTCCTATTTTCCTTTATTTCTCATATTAAATTTCCATTTATTGTCTTTTTCCTTTACCAATACCATTTCTAATTTCCATAGCCAATTATAAACCACAAGTGATGCCCACTATAATGGTTTCCCCTCCATTCAACTTGGAATACGTGTCCCAGGACCTTGGTTTAATTTATTTACATGGAAAATCAATCCAGGGCTATTACAAACCCCTCCCCCTTGGGTGAACATCTTTCTCAGTGTTCTATGACACTTATGACCAACAAAACATACTACTTATTGGAGCTCCATAAACATAGCTTGATGCAATATTTATAATGACACACACACACACACACACTTGTATATATATATATTATATTATATATATATATATATATATTATATATTATATATATCAAAAACTCATTTGCTTCAACCAACAATTAAGGAAGGATATAATGCTTTCATCTGATCAACCATCTACCATGTAACTTCATTGAGCCCAAAGTGCTTCCAATACACTTTAACTTGCTCCATTGCTTGGTTCTGGAGCATGAGTTGTTTTTGTTCTAATATGCATTGTGGCTCTGGATGGAACTCTCCCTTTTAGTTCCACCTACATTACAAACCAATCAATCACACAATCAACATCTTGTACATATCTCTTAAGCAATGAAACATGGAAAAAATCACGGACTTTCATTGATGGAGGCAATACAAGTCTATATGCCACTAGTCTAATCCTCTCAAGGATCTCAAAAGGCCCACAACAATGAGGTGCCAACTTGGCATGTGATCTAATCCTCAAGGAGCTCCTCTTGGGATTGATGGGAAAGTACACATGCTCCCCAACTTGAAATTCCTTGAATGTGTTATGTTTATTCACATAGCTCTTATGCTTGTCCTACGTTTCCTTTAAATTCCATTTAATAACCTGCATCTACTACTCCATCTTTGACAACATGTCTGGTCTAATCTTCACCCTATTCATTGCATCACTCCAGTTGATAGGAGTATTACAACTCCACTCATAGAGAGCCTCAAGTGGACTCATCTTCAAGGATGCCTAATACCCAATATTATAAGCAAACTCCGCCAATGGAAGATACTCCTCCCACTTCCTCTATTGGTGCATGCCATACATCCTCAACATATCCTTAAGGATCCTATTAACCCTCTTTGTTTGTCCATCCGTCTGTGGATGAAAAGTTGTGCTGAAGTCTAACTCTGTCCCTAAGCTTGCAAAGAATTCCTTCCAAAACTTGGAATTGAACTTGCCATCTCTATCTGATATAATATTCTTGGGAACTCCATGCAACCTCACTATGTCCTTAATGAAGATATGAGATACCTCACTAACTAAATTAGTAGACTTCACTACAATAAATTGAGTTACCTTGGTTAATCTATCAACCATAACCATGACAAAATCATGTTGTGTCGATGTCCTTGGTAATTCTATAATGAAGTCCATGGAAATGACCTTCCATTTCCATTCTGGAATTAGAATAGGCTGCAATAGACCAGTTGGATGCTTTCATTCAACTTTCACCGGCTAACAGTCCAAGCACCTTGCAACAAACTCAACCACCTATTTCTTCAAATTTGGCCAATAGTAGAACTTCTTGATAGCTTTCAAAGTCTTCTAGTATCATAGGTGGCATAAGTAAGCTTTTAAATGAAAATCCCCCAAAATAAGTTTCTTTAACTCACCATTGGTAGACACTTAGATCCTTCTCTTGAATATGACCAAGCCATATGCTGTGAGGTGATACTCCTCATCCCGATCACTCTCACCCTGCTACTGCAATCTCTACTTCAGCTGCTGGTACTTCTCATCATACTTCCCTGCATGTAAGATTCACTCCTACAAATCTGTCCCATACGAGATCACAACTGAAATATGATTCACCTGCACTCTCCTACCAAGAGCATCTACGCCCCTATTCTCCTTTCCCTTAATGTACCTGATCTCAAAATCAAACTCACTAATAATATGCACCATCTAGCTTGCCTTGCATTCATATTGGGTTGGTCAAACAAGTACGCTAGTACACTATGATCACCTATCAAGATGAACCTATTGCTAAGAAGATAATGTCTCCACATCCTCAATGCATGAATGATGGCTGCCAAATCAAGATCATGAGTTACATAGTTCTTCTTGTGCTCATTCAACTTCCTTGATTCATAGCAAACCACCTTCCCTTCCTGCATTAAGACTCCACCAAGTCCTTCCTTACATGCATCTGTACAAACCAAAAACTCCTTATCAGGATATGGAATCTTCAAAATTGGAGCATTTGTAAGCAAATGCTTCAACTAATCAAAACTACATGTACATTCCTCAATTCATTCAAATTTCTTCCATTTCCTCTACAAAGATGTAATAGGATAGACAATCTTGGAAAAGTTCATGATGAACTACATGTAATAACTTGTTAGTCCCATGAATGATCTAACTTTATCCACATTCCTTGGAGCTGACTACTCCATGATAACTTTAATCTTTTTCGGATCCGTTGCTATCCCTTCCTTGAAACAACATGTCCCAAGCAATGAATTTGAGTATGAAAGAAATTGCATTTTCTAATCTTGGCATATATCTGATGCTCTCTCAACAATCTCAACATTGCTGTCAGGTTCTCTGCATGCTCCTCCTCATTCTTTGAATATACAAATATATCATCAAAAAAGACTATTACAAACTTATCCAGGTAAGGGCACAACACATTGTTCATCAAACACATGAAGGTGGATGGAGCATTGGCAAGACCAAAAGGAACCACCACAAACTCATAGTGCCCATACCTTGTACAAAATGTAGTCTTGTATATGTCTTCTTATTTGATGCACACTTGATGATATCTTGATCTTAGATCAATCTTCGAAAATATTGTAGTTCCCTTCAGCTGATAAATTAACAAATCATCAATCCACGACAATATATATCGGTTCTTGATAGCCACCTTGTTCAACTACCTATAATCAATGCACAATATGAGAGTACCATCCTTCTTCCTTACAAACAACATTGGTTCCCCCCAAGGAGACACACTTGGCATTATGTATCCCTTATCAAGCATTTCTTTAAGCTACAACTTTAATTCCACCAACTTAGGATTGCTCATCTTGTATGGTGCCTTAGATGTTGATGTTGCTTCTGGAATCAACTCAATAAAGAAATCCACCTCCCTATGAGGCGAAACATATGGAATATCTACAAGAAACACATCCTAAAAATGTTGCAAGATATGATACTTTCTTATGACCTCATCATCCTAATCTTCCTTCCCTTTGTCATTGGAAATATGTACTCCAAACAATTAACATCCTTTCTTGTGAAAACCCTTAGCTTACATAATTGTTACCATTCTCACTGATGTAGGCTTCTTATTTACCTGCAAGACTCTCTTTTCTCCATCATCATTTAGGCACTCATTGGCCTTGTCATTGCAATCCACCTCCCTTTGCCGTTGATCTTTTCCCACCAATCTAACGGCCCATATTCCTCCCGATCAATGCATCATGCCCGATCATTCTCCACCGTTAGATCAATCCCGCCAGATCTAATGGTCAACGCCCATATCACACGGACAACAAGTGCAAAAAGTACCTGCCCGATGAGGGCAGTTTTTCTCTTTCCCGATCGCTACGTGTCATCCATTGAATGGCATTGGGCGAGTTCTGACATTTTCCACTTATCGCCCGATGCCCACCCGATAAAAGTTGTTTCCACTTAAACTAAACCACCCCGCGTGTTACTTTCTGCACATCTTTGATGCCCGATAACTGTCCGATCTGCTTGCCGGAAGATCCAACGGACCGAACCTGTTTCGCTCCCGCTGCGACCGCTAACCTCCAAAAAACAATCCCCACCACACATCTCCCTTAATCCGATGGCCACCATTCACGATCACTTACAATCGTTCATCTGCCCATGCACTCCATACCTGACGTCCTATCTGTTACGCGAAGAAGAAGATGGCTGACTTTGTCAGTCTGGCGAGAGTCTGACCATGAAACTGAATTAAAAGAAGAGCATGGCCGGAGGAGAAAAGGGCACAGCACAACTTAGAAACCGAATTAAACAGTCATGGAACTCCACTACCATGATCAATCCGACCACCTAGAGGAAAACACGATACCAGAACTGATTAGGTTTTCGTAGTGGAGAAAACAACTATGTTCAAAGATGCTATCAAACAGTTAATGGTAGTTGGTGGTCAATTAAGACCCCTCCCTCCCTAAACGGCTAAGGGCCATTGTAATGATAGATTATAAATAGCCGAAAGAAAGATGTAATCAGGGTTGGCAACTATGTTTCTGTTCAACTTCTGGAGACTGTAGATATTCTGTAACTTGCAGCGTCTCATCTTCATTTTCAGCAACGCAAGCTTCTTCTGTTATTAATTGCTCAATGCCCATTTCTCCTCTGTTCTAAGCTTGTGCCTGAAGTGTTGTATTCATGATTTCTTCTACGTCTAATGCTAGATAAATGTCATCTTATCTCTGGATTAGACAATTGAATGTATCAATGAGTAGGTCACTCAGGTTTCTTCTGTATCTAATGCAAGATAACTTTCATCTTATCTCTGCATTGATAGATTAGATTTGCAAGTTTCTTTACTAGTTGCAGCTGGCCATCATACATTCTGTATGTATCTAATGGTGTGGTTAGTATTCTTCGTCTATTCACCTAATTCCCAAATTGTTGAGCATTGGTGGTCTAAAGCCTTGTAGTCTAAGGGTGTTCATGCATGTCTAGAGTGAAAATAGAGTAGAAGTGGTTATCTGGCTTGAAACAAACCATCACCCATCCCAATAAGTTCCTAGAACCATATAGAAGATTATATGTTACCAGGCATCTCTGAGCTACAACCTAGGAGAGCTTCCTGGAGCCCTAACAGTCTCAACAAATTTTATATAAATAATTTATTCATTAAATAATTTAATTTAATTTTCTAAACTTTTTTTTCAATGCAATCTTAAAAGTATTGTAGATGTCTCTAATTATCTATTAAAATTAAACATTTCTTATTTTTATAAGAACATACATTAAGCTTATTGTTGTTGTTATTTTTTTCTTTAATTTATTTATTGCGTCAAGGGGAGATGTGTAGGAGTAAATGTTTAACATTCAACATTTAAACGTAATATAGAGCCAAGTATGGTGGAGATGTTATAGTTTAAAAATTTAAATCTAGACTCAATAATAATAAAGAGTTCAAAATGATAAAAATCATTTTGTTATATTGTAATTTTTTTTGTAGGGCAACTTAGCCCCTCTAACTCAAGTTAGAAATTATGCTCACCGAAAATTTGTTAAAAGAATTAGAAGTTAAATTGGTCAATGTTAAATTAATAATGGTTGTTAAACAAATCATCCTATGGTCTTTGGTAGTAACTAATAAAATGAGAAATGAAGTGGATAAGTTAATTGCTTGCCCAAGCATAAGAACTTGCATAAATTCTACACATTTACAATTTTACTCCTACATGAGTGCTCAAAAGAACATAAATAATGGTGGGGAGCAACTCCTGTAAGTATATTTTTTACTTGATAATAAGTTATTTTCAAGTATTTTATTTTTGGATGGTTTTCCTACAAATCTTAAGAATAAAAAATCACTACACAAATATCTAAAAATCATACATGAATATTGCAACTATATCGATACAAATCATGCCTTGGTAACTCATGCCTTGGAAATGACTAATAACAATTCCATAACCATATTGAATTTTAAATAAATAAGTACATAAAAACTTAATACTTACAATAAACTTACAATATATCAAGTTTCTTAACCATGGATATCCACCCCCCACTCACTATGGATATTATTAACTTGTAAATAGGTTTTGTTACAATACCATGGGCCAAGTTTCTTAACCATGGATCGTGGATATTATTACCTTGTAAATAGGTTTTGATACAATACCATGGGCTAAGTTTATTAACAATGGACATCCACCCCCACTTTACCGTGGATATTATTAACTTGTAAATATGTTTTGTTACAATACCATGGGCCAATACATGACTTTTCAATGGCACATGGAGAAAAACCATCTCATTTCACAATTAAAAAAATAAGAAATTATGATGTGACATTACATATAAACATTGATTACATAGAGTGAAAATTCTCCATCATATAGAGAGAAAGGGGGGGGGGGGGGGTTGAGAGAGAGAAGTTTAAGAGAGGGGGAGAGAGAGGAATGAAGAGAGAGAGGAGGGGAGGGAGAGGAGAGAGGGAGGGAGAGAGAGGGGGGAAGAACAAAGACAAGAGAGATAGAGATCGAGAGAGAGGGAGTGACATCTAAGAGATGGAGAGAGAGGGAGAGAGGGGAGGAGGGAAGAGAAAGAGAAGGATAGGAGAGAGAGAGGGACAAAAAGAGAAGATAGAGAGGGGGGAGAGAAGGGGAGAGAAATGAGAGAGGGAGAGAGATTGTGACAAAGTTAGAGGGTAGAGAGAGAGATGGGGGGGAGAGATACTAGGGAGGTGGGAAATAAAGGGAGAGAGAGGACGAAAGAGAGAGGAAGGAAGATATAGAGGACTTTGAGAGAGAGAAAACGAGAGGGGGAGAGAGTAGAGTAGGAGGGAAGAGAGAGAGAGAGGAAGAGATGGAAATGAGCCTAGATATGGTATGTGTGTATATAAAAACCAACTTAGATCCATCTTAACCTCAGATCTATGAAACGTGGAGAGAGATCAAATTTCTTTTCATTTTAAAAGAGATTTATATCTCAAAATATTTAATCCCTCTCAACACTTAGATCCAAAGTTAAAATAAGTCTAAATCAGTTTATTATCTTTTAACAAATATAACATGTCTCTCTTTATAATGATGTATTAAAAAAATTCACATTT
>APFE030439557.1:0-23845 GCA_000404065.3 Pinus taeda | reverse complement strand
TCCTCTCCCCCTCCCTCTCCCCCAATGCCACTCTCTTTCGCTCCCCCTCTCCTGCTCTCTCTCCCTGTATCCCTCTCTCTCCCAGTTTCCCTCTCCCTTCCCCTATCCATCCCCCCCTCTCTCTCCCTCCATCCTCATCCACCCCTTCTCTCTCCCTCTATCTCTCCCTCCGTCCCCCTCTTCCTCCCCCTCTGCCACCCTCTTCACCTCGCCCTACCCGTCCCCCTCTGTCTCTCTCTCTCCCTCTCCCCCTCTCACTCTCACTCTACCTCTCCCCCTCACTCCCCCCACCTATCTCTTCCTCTGCCCCTCCATCCACCTATCCTCCTCTCTCCCCCATCTTCTTCCCCTCCTCTCTTCTTTTCCCCTCCCCCTCTCTCTGTCAATACTTTCCGCCCCGTCCACCCCTTCTCTCTCCACTTCCCCCACTCCTTGCTCTTCCCCTCTCTCTCTCTTTCCTATCTCCTCCTCTCCCTCTCTCTCTTCTCCATGTACCACCCTAGCCCCACCCCTCTCTTGCTCCCCCCCCGCCTTCTGTGTCCTACCCCTTATGCTCGTTATCTCTCTTGCTCTCATTATCGCCATCATATCATCAAACAACCTAATTTAGCATGTCATTTAACAAACAAGAACATAATCATATCATTTAACATATATAATCCACACCATGTAGGAAACAAAAAGCTCTTATGAATTGGAAATCAATAATCATCATATTATTTAAGAAAGACAATCATTATATCACCTAAGAAATAATAAAACAAATACATACATAATCATATACAATTTAAACTTGCAAAAAAAGTCAACAACATATTATTTAATTAGCAAAAACACAACAACCATCATATCACATAAAAAAACAAAGTTGTTTTCAGTTAAAAAAATAGTTTTTTTTAAGCGTTTTTTCACATTTAAATAAACAAACGCATTCATTTCACATGTCTTATGAAAATAAAACAATTCTAATCATAAATAAACTATTTTATATCAACCAATTTGCAAAAATAAATAATTAAATATAAATTTTTATTGAATAAATTAAATATTTAATCTACCCTATTGGAAGTCTTCCCCATAAATAAGTAAAGTAAAACGAGAATTCCCTTTAAAAAAAAAGTGAAGTAAAACAAGAATTCTAAAACATTGGAAGTGTTCCCTAAAAAATAAGTGGAGTAAAACCAGAATTCTAAACTATTGGAAGTCGAGAATTCCACGCTATTGAAAGTCTTCCTAGAAAGAGGCACTCGACGAAAATTCCCTTAAAAATAAGTGAACTAAAACGAGAATTCTAAAACATGGGAAGTTTTCCCTAAAAATAAGTGGAGTAAAACTAGAATTCTAAACTATTGGAAGTCGAGAATTCCACGATATTGAAAGTCTTCCCTAGGAAGAGGCACTCGATGATGACCGTGAGAAGCAACTACTTCGTAACTTTTATTGCTAAAGGAAGGCTTTTACTGCTAAAGGAAGGCGAGTAAAGAAAAGGACGGTGACTACTAATTTCATCATCTCTCATTCATCTTGCGAAAACCATCATGAATATGTGCTCAGGGTTCATCAGACATTATTTCTATTTGTAATACTTATTTCATCACGGTCAACATAATGGTACTTAACTCTATGAGCGGTTTCCGGTAATCAAAATCATACATATTGATCTGGGCCAAACTAATTTATACCTATTTGTCGCTACTGGTTGTTTCGGGTAAACGGAATTCATACATCTGGCGCCAGCCCATTTCTACGGAAAACAGGGACACAGTTTATACGCAGCAGAGGAACCAATGGAGAAAGTAGCAAAATACAGGGAATTCAATCGTCGCATATCAATATTAATTTGGCCAACCAGTAAATCCCTCAACACAACACATTTAAATAATAATTATATAATAACTAACTATATAATATAAAGAAAGAATAAAATATCTCTTGCATGCATGCATTCATAGATCATTCAGAGATCATATGATTGGGAAAAAGAGTGAGGCTGACCAAAAACTTTCAGAAAGGGCAAACTGAACAGTAAATTTCCGCATATGAAAGTAAGTGATATCGGAACGAAGATCGGATGGGATGTCCGATCTGTTAGACCTTTGAAAACTAAATGAAGAATAAATACCGTGACAATTTTTTTATCAAAATTTAACATAATATAAAAATATCTTCACAAAAAACCCTTAAAAAGTTGAGGACTCACAAGAAAATTTCGTTATTATGTCAAAGAAATTCATAAGTATACCAAAATCTACTCTACTCTAATTTAATTTAATGGTCTATTCAGAAAAATTAGAAAGCAAAGGATTATGAAATTTAAACATCGAATCGAATCGAATCTATCAGAAATCACTCATCAAAACCAAAAAGTACGCCCAATACTATCAGAAATCACTCACGGCCGTAGTTATTATTATTATTTTCTCGAAATGGAAAGTACCTGAAATTCCCCAGCCGAACCTTCTTGAGTCGATCGTATGTAAGTGCAGGATTTCCGAATCTCTCCGGCGCAACAGATCTGTGCATCATCGACACTTTTAAAAGAGGAAATTAGAATGTTCAATCTTGATACCCAATCCAGAAAAAACATCAGGAAGTAAACCAAATTTAAAAAACAGATCAGTAAGCGAATGGAGAAGAGTGAGGCAAACAAAGAACGAAACCTTAAAGAAGATACACTACATTCCACAACTGAATCAAATAATCGACCCCCAATAAACCCTAAACAAGGTACAGACACACAACACAGAGGAAATTGAGATAGGAACCAACAGAGAGTCACAGCCACACAAACATTGACATACACAAGAGAAAACACTTCCAAACAAACAAAAAATTTCGCTGCAAATACAAAAGAACTGCTAACTATTCGTTTGAAGCCACCCAGGCCATCCCTCGTGTATTTCAAAAAAGCTGTTATCCGTTAATGGAGCGGCACAACGTTTATAACAAAAAAAATCTTGAGATTCTTTTCTTGAAATCCCTCGTGTATTTCAAAAACGCTGTTATCCGTTAATGCAGCGGATCAACGTTTATAACAAAAAAAAATCTTGAGATTCTTTTCTTGAAATTCTCGTGCGCACCTTGGTAAAAGATCTTTTTCGAGAAATTCTTTCACATACATCCACGTCGTTGCAAATTTGGAATGTTCACACAAATTTGGAATGTGCTTGAATTTGAATTTAAGGTGGAATCTTTGAGGAGTGGAATTTAAGGTGGAACCTTTGAGGAAGCTCATTCAAATGCATGTTACTTGGATGAGTGTTATCACAACAAGCCACATCAACACACAAATCCTAAATTAATTTGGACTAGTGGCCTATTTCGTTTTGGAAATATTTCAGGATAATCTTTGATATGGACAAACTCAATGTTTCTAGGAGTATTCTAATCTCTGTTTCGTGTTGCTTGGGATTTTTTCCTATGAATTTTTTTAATCTTAACTTTATATTGAGGGTTTTGCACTGATTGATTAATCTCCTCTTCATGTGTAGGTTCGTTAGGTACAATTATGGGCCAAAAGACTTACCCTGGAGGGCTGCACCTCCCTTTTATCATGAAATTACTATTTTAGTTCTATATGAAAGATAGTTATACCCTTGGTCATGCTTCTATGTAAGTGAACACTAGTAGGTCCAAGGGTTTCAATGCTATTATTATTTGAAAGTGCATGAAAAGCCCCTTTTTGATTGTATGTGTTTACCCTTCATTGCCACCTTTATTCTCATAGGGAGAAGACAAAGAGGTTGTCTCTAATCCAATCCAACTTCTTAGATCTGCCCTCCTTTTCTCGATACTGACGGATTAGGATTGATTAGTCTGAAATAGTGCTTCAAATGTGCATTATAAGTTCCTATTCTCATACTAAGAGGCAACCTTGGATTTAGCGCATTACCTAAACTAACTACCATAAGATGTTAGATGAGGAAAACTTTCTTTTCGAAAAGTTGTTGCTCTCACATTTTGGCATTTCCAATGATCGGTTCTAAGGAAGGCCAAACCATACTACTTAGGATGCGAGCATAGAAATCTAGGGAAGGGCCCTCAACTGAATCACTATGAATAGTGGACCTAAAAGAGGATAAGGTTTTCATTTTCGTAATTATATGATGTTGTATATTCCCTTTATCGACTTGTTGTGAACAGTGGGTATTTAATAGGTACTATGTTTCCTTGACATCATCCCTTTCTTGTGGAAGCTTAGGTTTATTAGTTGTAGGTTGCCCATGCCAGTAGTACAGCTTTAGTTTATTTTAACTCGCATGCAGTGTTAGTTTAGTGTCTCCTTGATATAATCCCTTCTTTATAGTTCTTTGTGTTATATGATCTAGAAGTGCCTTATGTGTTGTATTTATCATGTTAGACACAATAATGGATGGTTAATGATGTTCATAATAGGGAAAAAAATAATGGATAGTCAATAAGGTTAACGAACATGCATGATTTGATAATCACCATGATAAGGTATGTTCATCCTTACACATGGGGGTTAGGCTCTATTTCTATGTGAAATTTGTATTAATAACTCATGGAAACATCTTTGTTGCACTATTAACTTACGCATGAGGGAGATTCACTAGTATTAGTATTTATAGATTTGTCCAATTAATCAGTTATCACAAGTTCAAAAGCATGTAGAAAGAATTACAAAATCCCTTTATCAATATTGATTTCTCTGCCTAGTTGATGAGTTGTGACAAGTACAAAAGAAAGTAAGAATAATTACAAAACCCTCCATCAACCACCTCTCCTCTCTATTTTTTTGAGGTCGTACACAAATGGTGGAATTCTCAAGTGAAAAAGAGGATTTAAACTATGCAATCTGACTTGGAAAATCTTTTTCTCGGTGTTATGTAAAATGAAATACCCAGACATCAAAGTAGAAATCATTAACAGGATAACATATATGACAATGACAATATGCATAGACAAGAGTTACATATCTTTGCCCATCTTTCATTTTAGAAAATTCCATTATCTACCCTTTAAGAAAGGATAATTTGATAATAAAGTAACTCACTTTAACCTCATCCAATGAGCTAGATGCAAAGATAATGAGCCAATCATTAGCATACTGCATGGTGTTTAGTATTTTCCATTACAATAAATATGTAGAAACTTCAATTAGTTTGAAACTAGGTGACTCACTCCCTAAATCTTGTAGATGAACACCTTTCAAAATTAATCTTAAATTACAAAGTGACTTTAGTTTTGTGACCATATATGCTTGTAACCAACTCTCGGCATTTTTCACAATTATTCCAATGTTCTTGAGATCTCTTTCTAGAGTTGTCCTCTTAAATCACATAATTAAAGACAAAGGCATAGCATTGCCCGCTGATCATATATTCATTTAGGGCACAATGGAATCTCTTTATTTTTCCATATAGGTCTCCATAAATTTGATTGTCGGGTAAGTTTGGTCTATAGACTATCCTCCTAACATTCACATCCATCCCATTACTCCAAATATTTGTGAGAAATCAATTTGTTTCTCACTCCACTTAAACAATTCATTCACAGTTTGTTCGCTAAATGCATCCTGATTGGCAGAAACCCTCGCAATAGATCTGATGAGTCTACAAAATTATTCACCCATATTTCTTATCTCTCACACCTTCAACCTAGATTTGACTAGTAGAGATTCCAAGCCATCCTGAAGGTATTCCCAAAGGTTTTATTCAGTCATCGATAGTACCTCATTAGGACATATTCTAGGACTTACAATTACTAAACATATATGATATTTAAGTTTGATGTTGTACTGAAACATATCTTAGATTTAATTTTGAAGTTGTACTGTGAATCCTCGAGCATCAAGGTTTTATCGAAAAACCACTAAAATGTATTGATGAAATATTTGCAAATTAGACATTAAGTAATTAGGTCACGCCCTTTACTATGACCCAATAACAATGAAGCTCATTTTACAAGTGCCATGATTAGCATTATTCTCTGCCTTACAGGAATAATGCCACAAATCATGACAGTAGACCTAGTAATGATGAATCTGAAAAATACAAAATAATGCTTTTACCACCCAATAGCTTGGCTTGACAAACTCAAAGTAAAACATTGGAGGTACTCCATTATTGTTGTTACTCTTTTATTTTGATATTCATATATGAGCTTGCACTAGCTTGACATGGTTTCACTAGTAATTTATAAGTTTAGTCTTAAAGCTCGCAATTTCCAATTTGGATATGATCCTTTATAAGAGTCATAATATCTGGTCTCCAATTCAAATAACTTGAATCTGATTGACCAAATATACATTCTTATTTGTGTTCCTGATTCTATCACTTCAATCACATTAACTAAACTATAGGGATATATAAATAACCCATAACCAACCCTAACTTGTGAATTTTTATTAATATCATATTCTTAGTCCCACAAATATAAGTAAACAATTGTATAAAACAATCCTGGTTAACTAATTTCTTAACAAATAGTCAAATATATCAATTTTGACCCTTGGAAATGATAGTTGGGGAGGGTATCAATCATGTACTTAAAAAAGAAGAAGTTAGAATCATGGATTGATTCTTTGATGTGCATTACCACTTTCACCAAATATTAAAGTCTTAACATAATGAATTGACATCATGGCAAACATAGTGGTCAAGTTTGTGCATGTCTTCAAAAATATCAGCCCCTTTTCAACTTATACACTTGAAATTCTATTTCCAATATAATCATTTGTTGATCTTTATTATATTAATTGGCTTCTAAAGTCTTCATGCAAGAGAAACACGCTTATAAGAAGTGTGTAAGAAGTCTAGGTTATGATTTCAATGCAAAGGGAAAATCATCATTAGTTTATTGTACTACACCGTACAATTAGTATTTCTAACATTTATGTATCAAATTCCCTCAATTCTTCATTTTGTGAATCTTGCAGAGTGCCCAATGAAGTGTCCACCTCCCAAACAAATGCATGGATATCATTTAACTTGGCCAGAACTAGTAGAGTGAAAGAGCAATGATGAGGTTCAAGTTGTTCTTCCATTTTCTCAAACAAGTGCTTGATCTCATGCTTGATGAACAGGTCGAACTCTATAGCTTCCATGAAAACCTTCTATGTGATCCTTCTATTGCTAATATTATCCAAACGATCTTGCCTGGTTCGGGAGGCTGGCTTTAAGATTCTGAGAGATAATTGATAACAAATCGTTATGAAATGGAATTAGCTCTTGCACGAGAGCAAAGATTAACCTAATAAACACTAAAATGACATTAAATAAAATTGAATTGGATCCATAACAATTTTGAGAGACAATTGATCTCTATCAACCCAAAAAACTGTTAAACAACTCAAATCACCTGCCCTACCCTTATCTTCACAGCTGCCTCCTCCTCTCTCACTATCCCAGACTAGACCCTAAGATAAGCTTGACCCAGACATCGACACAGACAGACCCTAAACTCAAGACCCCAAACTCAAACCACACCGACACAAGGAGGGAGATATAGGTATATATATATATATATTCCGAACTCATTCTCGCCTCTACTTGCTCTGGAATTGATAGGTTCATTATGTTTTGGTCTTTTTAAATTTCAATTCTCGCGCTTTTCTCTTTTTTGGAAAAGGATGGGTTGATGATTTTTCTTTTTTTAAATTTCTATTCTTGTGCTTTCTATTTTTGAAAAAGATGTCACGTAAATGTTTTTTGATGCCAGTTTATGCTTTTTCCGTCACTGATGCTTTTGTTGACGGGTTCATGCTTTTTCTGTCCAATGCGCTCATGCTTTTGTTACCATGTTTTTTTCGAAGGGAAATATCAAACGCACATCTTGCCCATAGGGCTTCCATTTATGTTTTGCTTTTATTTATTTATTTATTTGCAATTTATAATTTAGTGTTCATTTAATTTTTATTTTAAAATTTTATTTACTTTTGTAGATGTTTGTAGTAGGGTGTTGAAAAGGCTTTGAGATCCAAGAGTTGATGGATTATTATGTTATTATTTTTATTTGTATTTAATAGTTGTTATAGATGAAATTTATTTGAATATTAAATATTATTTTTTTTAAAAATTGCAAAATAATATGTATTTAGGGTAAGTGTCTTAACAAATTTGCAAAACTCTTCTTAATAAGTTTTAAAAAGGGAAAGTAGAAAATTTTGTGTGTATGAATATTTACAATGAGGGGCGTCCTTCTTGATATATAAGAATATAGGAATTAGTGTAGCCATATAAATGAAATGGCTAGCAAACTCAAATGAACATCAAAACACTCACCTCATGATATATTTCACATAGCCAAGCCAAAAAAAAAATCATGAACATCTCAAAACTCATAATTAAATTTGTATTAAAACTCTTTAATTAATTTGCCTTCCATAAAAATTTCTATCTATTACGTGGCGGAGTAGATTTTTTGTCCATTTATACTTATCTAGGAAGATAACCATATTAAGGGCTTTTAGAAAATGTAAAGTGAATATTTGTATCAATCCCTTAATGTAGTTGGATTTTGAGATCTAACCAATTATGGAGGGCTTGTCGGTGGAAGTGAATTTTTTTAAAACGCAATTTGTGATCAACTCAACCCCTAATGGTAGTTGGTTTGAGATCTAACAATGTATTATGGATTGCTAGCTGGTATCTTTTCAACAATAAAAACCAAATTTTTATGTCAATAGAAAAGTCACCTATATATTCTATGAATTATTATTTAGTATTTACATTTCTTCTACTCTTCCATTGTTATAGTTAGCCCAGTGAAAAACAATATTTTGTGCTTAATTTCCTAACAAAATGTAGCATTGTAGAAGACTTGAACATTTTTTAGCAGGCGAGCTTTCCGTCTTTTGCCTGGCTACTATTGTCAACATCCCATTTTGATATGGCTTCTTGAAACTTATGTTTTTTTTCATACCCACATTTTAATTTGATCTTAGGTATGTTCTTAATAATTTTATCAAAGTATGCATTTCACCATGAACATTACGCATGCTTAAATTAAAATCAGATTGAATTAACTTGATTGCATGTTCCTATTTAATATTCATGCAAACTAGTGTGGTACTCAATTGTCATTGTAGGCGTTGATGTTCAACCTTTAAACCTAGTATTCAAAATGCAGTTTATTTATAGTTCTACGGATAAAGAAGGAAATGGTATCTCTTAGTTTTCTGAATTGTTTCATTGCCATATTGTTTGACTACATCATACCAACATATCTATCTATCTATCTATCTATCTATCTATATATATATATATATATATATATATATAATATATAATATATATATATATATATATATATATAGACTATATCATACCATTTTTTTTAGCTTAGGTTTGTTTTGTATCTTTAGTTGGTAACAAGTAGATATTTGTGAAGACATTTTCTAGAAATAGTTAGGGAATTAATTAATTCACTCGAAATACTATAACTCTAAATGTAGAAAGTTATAACATTATTGACTATGTGAAAGTCAAGATTCAACAGTAAAATTTGTTAAAAAGCAATTGCAATGTGGATGGGATTTAATTGATCAAATAAACAAAATCATTTTATGCCTTATTTTCTACCTCATCTTATAAGTGGGATACAAAGATTTATTGAGATTTGGAGTAGCAAAACCATTATTTTGAGTTGGAGAGCTCGTACACCATTGATAATATGAGGGAAAATATTTGACACAACGGTATACATCTTTCTTGGTGATGTTTAATCTTCCTAGCAAGCAAGTAGAAAATGGTTGTTGCTTAGGTTATTATAACATCTAAAATGAATCAACTCTTCACTTGGTTTTGTGTCTAAGAGATAAAATCCATATCATGGTCAAAACTAAAAGTAGGAAGAAAGTTACTCTTGAGGTTGAGATTTTAGATACCTTTAACAAAGTTGAGGCCAAAGTTCAATACAAGGAAACATTTTCTTGAGATTGTAAAAGATTGATATTTGTTGGAAAGAAGTGAGAAGATGATAGCATTGTGGTCAATTATAACATTTATAAGAATCTATACTACTTTCTTGCCTTAATCTTCAAGGGGTTAAGAGGGGAAACAATATTTAATTTATTGCATTCTCTTGTGAAGACATCAATCCTTTGTAAGCACCAACTTATAGTAATTGTTGGCTCCAACATGAACTCAACCATCACTACACCAGAACATGGACTTCAAATCAGGCCTCAGCTAGATATTCAAAGACATAACTCATCCCTAAAACATGGCCTTCAAACATCAAAGCATGTCCTCTGAAACTCGGCCTTCAAACCACATAACTCATCCCCTTAAACTCGTATTTTTAAAAGAAAGTATTCATCCTTGAAAAAGATAAATAAAACATACAAAAGATATTTCCCAAGCAAAAAGAAAAAAATCCTTCAAATATGTGCCAAAAACCTTCCATAGAGAACTACTTCAACACAAATGCACTTCACTTCTTCTTAGTTCATGAGGTATGAACCTCAGACCTTCTCCGTGGCTCTACTAAAACTAGAACCAAATTATTGAGTCGAGTGGTTAGAGAAGTTCGTTTTCACACCTATTTATTTGTGTTTGGATTTTGGGTTAGGGTTGACTTGTCCACTAGTTGGGATGACTTGCTCAATTGGCATAACATATAGTGAGTATTAAAAAATTCATTTATCATCAACTTTGAGAATTTATAAAGAATGCCATATATGATTGGAACGGTCTTGGAAACAACTTTCTAACCATATATCTTATGGTCCCATTTGAGCTGGGTATTTGGAGAAAATTAACCTTCAAAGGTAGAGTACATAATCAGTTGGGTCATATTAAAAAAATATTTGATATCTCCTCATACCTATAGAATTAGAGGGAGTTCCATATAACGTTGGAAAAGTATCATAATATCTTATTTCACTATATAATTTACTCTTTCATTTGGACAACCTTTGACATCAACAACAACCATTTTCAACACTCACCACTTCTAAGTTAAGCAAATGAAGAATCTTCTATTCTACATGTGTTGTGATGTCCATATGAGCGAGCCAGTAATAGGTCTAGTTTTATGGTGATTGGTTTGCAAATACCCATTAGATGAAATTTCAAATGTCAGTGGAACAAGATGATCCATGTTCATGTTCTAATTTTCTCTCTTCCATTTGGTTACTGCCATTTGAAGGGGATTAAATTTGTTATAATTCTCGACCCCATTACAAGCAACTTGTCTACCATAACACTGATACCAATATTCTCATCATGATTTGGCCTTGCTTTCCTCCATCCCAAGTTACCAAACCTTATATTCACTACAATGTTCATATCATCTAACCTCATATCGAACTCTTGGATTCCATGCTAAAGAAAAGCAAAATCCTCTGCCATATGTGCATTGTAACCTAAAGGTATAATTCAGTGGAGGAAACCAACACATTGATCTGAAGAAAAGAAGAAAATAAGCATGATGGGAGAGATATTGACCTCTAAAGGTTGGGAGAAGCAACTATGGTGATCTGAAGCATTTAATATTAAAATGAAACATGGGCATATAGTGTAAGACCTCAAAATAAAACAGTCATGTCCAGTGATTCCCAACAATGTAAGGCCCACCACCCTTGTTGCTATGCTACCTCTTGATGCCATTGATCCTACTCCAAAATTGTACACCGTTTGGGTTTAAGCTCATTTGTGAGCAATTGCTAGTGGTGGTGCTAAGCTATTTTTCCTCCTCTTTTTCGCTCCACGCATCCTTGGCTACCACCCTTGAATGTTAATCAGGTGCTCAATATTTAGCTCAAAACCTCAATGACCGCACCCGTCTCGGAAAAAGGATCCGAATGCAACTCGTTTCACTGAAAATCGAGTTCATATGAGGAAGATGTCACGTTCCGTCCACTTTTCCAAATAGAAGAAATTTTTAAAAAAATTGCACAGTCAATAGTCTGTACTGCTGATGTGGCAAGTGACTGTGCAAGGTCAACATTGGTCAACAATTCAATTAGGCCTCGACAAGTGTCATATTTTTGTTAGTTATCAAATATGGTGATGTGGCATGATTTTTTTGGTTAATGGGGGACGAATGAGGAGGGGACAAGTGGCAAGCCTAGAGGTTGCCACGTCTCCCTCCCAAAAGGTCAGCTCAGTGCGTAGTGGAACACATTTTGTGGCAGGCTGGGTGGTCGAACATGGGACCTGTACTAAACAACTGCAACACATTTCCATTACACCACCACATTACAACTTAACCGTTATGTTTACCGCACCTATTTCAAGTTTAATGTAATGCAAGTTGGGGGTTAGGAGGGCCAACCCGCAGGCCAACCCTCCCATGTGAACGCTCCATTGGTGGTTACGGTCATATGTATTCAATAGTCACCATAAATTGTGCCACATAAACCATAACCATTAGCATTATGCCATTGCATGTGTCCGCCTCCACCAACACCACCGAAGTTAACGGTTATTAAAAATGTGGTTTGCGTTAATCACGTTTAGTGGTTAATTAAGTGCGTTTTAAAATTAATTAAGTCTAGTTTAACTTGGCAGAAATTATGGAAGACCTCCAGAATTGGTGCTACTCCAGTTTTAGTGGAGTCAATTGGAGTTCCTCCAGTTTTAGAGGATTTTTCCTAGGGAAAGCTTTTTTGACCACAACTGAAGCAAAATTTGCACAAATTGAGCTAAAAAAAAGGTGTTCCTAGCTAATTTGAGCATCCTCAACACATTGAATAAGGTTTAAGGAGCAGTATAGTTTTCTAAACAACATTTTTTTTACCACATTGAGCTAATACAGAGGCCCAGACCATGGATGCTAGACCAAGGAGATGTAGCCCAGGACGGGTGAAATCCTTCATCGAAACACTGTGTTAAGAGTTCATGTTGATGGTTTGCTGTACTTTTCATTAATTTTTTTCAACACTTGTTTTTAATGCTATTTTTCTCATGTATTTCACCTAAAACTTGATAAAATTTACATGTTTCTAATCATGAACACCATAAGAGAAACATGCACAAGAAGCAATTGAAAAGCATTTGCTTGTAAATCTGAAATTTAAATTAGCACAACTGTCTCTATTTCTCTTCTCCTATCATTCAACTGAACCCTCTCCTGTTACATTTGATTTGTTTATATTTCTCTATTTTCAGTTGATCTTTACAGTTAATCCAACTGATATAGAATATGGTTACATAAATACTATTTTTGTTAATAATTATAATCACTTGGCACTTCAAGGCTTGGAGGAACAGTTGGTTCTTATTTCCCTAATTTAACGGACCATTCCTTAACTAATAACGGAGCTACAGTAATTCTAACTGAAGTAAAAAGAGATGTCTAAATTCACTGACTCTGTAAACAAGCTAAAAGAAAAATTATTACAGTAAAAATTTAAACAATCCAATCGATCAATAGCCTTTGAACCTGGTTGGAATTTTGCCCAATTACGGTGAGCTGGATGCTCCTACATCAGGCTCTCGGGGTGAAAAGAGATTATGACTCCGGTTCAGGAGCTCCTCGACCGACGTTCCTGTTTGTTCAATCTGCCTGGCGTCAAGCCATGAGCTGTCCTCAATCGGACGGTTCTTCCACTTGACCAGGTACTGAAAATAATTTTTCCGTCGAGTACGTCTAACTACCTGAGTTTCGAGGATGCCTTCGATCTCAGGGGGTTGGACATAAGGCATCTTTCTTTTCCAAGTTTTCCCATCTTCCTTGGTGTTCCGCGTGGATTGTCCGGGTCCATCTTTATTTTCCTCCATCAGATCGCCTGTATACAGAAACAGATCTGCTGCATTGAAGATAGGTGAAATGCCTATTCCGGGTGGTAATTGTATTTCGTAGGCATTTGCCGAAAATTTTCGCAAGATCTTACAAGTTCCTATCTTTTTGTACTTTAGTTTATTGTACGTACCCTTAGGGAAACGTTCCTTACGCAAGTGTACCAGGACTTCGTCCCCCACCTCGAAATGAACTTCTCTTCTCTTTAGATCTGCATGTTGTTTATATTTTGAGCTGATGTCCCGTAATTTTGCTTTCACCTATTCGTGTAAATCCCTCATTGCATTAGCAAAATCTTCTCCACCCGCACTCCGTCGTTCCTGTAAACCAAGATCTCGAAGTTCATGCACTCCACGAGGGTGCATTCCATATAGCATCTGAAAGGGACTGAGACCCGTGCTACGATTTGGCGAATTGTTGTAAGCAAACTCTGCTTGCGCTAGCACTCGGTCCCACATACGTGAATTCTCCCCGACTAAGTTTTGTAACAGGTTTCCCAAACTTCTGTTCACAACCTCTGTCTGCCCGTCGGTTTGCTGGTGATAATCAAAACTGTATCTTAATTGGGTGTTCATTTTTTTCCATAAGGTACGCCAAAAATGTCCCGTGAACTTCACGTCTGTGTCCGATAGGATGGTTGTTGGTAACCCGTGTAAGCTGACAATCTCATTAAACAACAAGTGGGCCACGTGAGTGGCGTCACTAGTTTTCCGACAAGGTATGAAATGTGCCATTTTTGAGAAACGATCCACCACTACCATCACTGAATCATAACCTTTCTGCATTTTTGGCAGTCCCAAAACAAATTCTAGACTAACCGAATCCCAAGGTCTGCCTGGAACAGGTAATGGCATATATAATCCTGTGTTCTAGCTGTGTCCCTTCGCTAATTGACACACCTTACACTTCATCACAAAACTTTGCACGTCTCGTCGCATTCTTGGCCAAAAATAGAAATGACTAAGTTGCTCCAAGGTTTTATCTATACCGAAGTCTCCAGCCAAACCCCCACTGTGTTTTTCGCGAATAATGTTCTCCCTCATGGAACAGTTGGGGATACACAATTGTCCTCCCTTAAATAGCAATTTTTCCTGTATATTGTAATCTAACCAAGGACTATTACCCCTTATCAAAGGGTCCTGGCACTCCTCATAGGCTTCTCTGAAATCTGTATCTGTTTTGTAGAGATCTCGTAAATGTTCAAAACCCAAAACCTGTACATCACTCTCCTCCAAAAGTAGAGATTTTCTACTTAATGCGTCGACCACCTTGTTTGCTTGTCCACTAATATGTTTTAGCACAAAATTAAAACTCTGTAAGTACTCCACCCATTTGGCATGTTTATGATTGAGTTTATGCTGCTGCATTTCATATTGCAATGCAGAACTGTCTGAAAACATCACAAACTCGTTCCCTAACAAATAATGCCTCCAGTGTCTTAAAGCTTGTACCACTGTCAAAAATTCTTTGTCATATGAGGAGTACTTCTACCTACTCTCATTCATCTTTTCACTGAAAAATGCTACAGGCCTGTCCTCCTGACTGAGTACAGCCCCGATCGCTGTTCCGCTAGCATCACAACGTAACTGAAATAATTTCTGAAAATCTGGTAGCCTGAGAATCGGTCTTTCCGTAATCTTCCTTTTCAACAGTTGAAAACTTTTTTCTACTTCTTCTGTCCATCGAAAAGGTTGGCTGGCCTTTTTCATGGTGTCTAACATAGGAGCACAAATTCGCTAAAATTCTTAATAAACTTTCTCTAGAAACTTGCCAATCCATGGAAACTACGTACCTCAAATAAATTTTTCGGTGACGGCCAATTTACTATTGCTGTTATCTTTTTCGGATCCATTTTTAATTCGTTTTCTGCTATCACAAATCCCAAATAAATTAATTCTCTTTTCAGAAATGTACATTTCTTTAAATTTATTAATAACTTGTTTTGCTGTAGTTTTTCCAACACTTTGCGCACATGCCAGAAGTGTTCTTCTTTCGTCTTGCTGAAAATAAGGATGTCATCTAAATAAACTATTACAAATTCCCCAATATACTCCTTCAACATCTCATTCATGAGCCTCAGGAATGTGTTGGGTGCATTGCTCAACTCGAATGGCATAACTAGCCATTCATATAATCCCTCATTTGTTTTAAAAGTTGCTTTCCACTCGTCTCCTTCTCGTATCTGAATCTGGTGATATCCACTTTTTAAGTCTATTTTTGAGAAGTAAGCTGCCCGACTTAAACAGTCCATCATATCATCCATATGCGGTAACGAAAATCTGTACCAGATGGTGATTTTATTGATGGCCCTAGAATCAGTGCACATCCACTAGTCTCCTCCCTTCTTGGGGGCGAGGACTGTTGGCACAGCACATGGGCTCAAACTTTCTCTGATTAAACCTTTGTCCAATAGTTCTTGCACTTGTTTCCTGATTTCCTCATTATCCTTGGGGATCATTCGATAGGCTGCTTTATTTGGTAAGCTGGCTACGGGTATAAAGTCAATATGGTGGCTGATACTCCGCTTGGGGGGTAACTTGTCTGGCAAGTGGTCTACTACAATATCTGTAAATTATTCCAACATACGCTGTATTTCCACGGGTAAATCTATTATCTCTGTATGTAAGAGGACTGTCCTTGTCTTTTTGACTATATCATAACTTATTTCACTATTCTCAACCTGTTTTAAAAATTGTTTTCCACTCATTAGCAATGCTTTGGTTTCGTTTTCTCCAGTTGTTTCCTTCTCTTCTCTGATAGGCACAAGGGTATGCCTGACCCCATCTTTCACGAACTTATAACAGTTCATCACTCCATCGTGTGTCACCTTCCTATCATATTGCCAAGGCCTGCCCAATAATATGTGACATACGTCCATCGACATGATGTCACAAATAATTTTATCCTTATATTGACCTATTTGAAATTCAACCTCACTTTGCTCGTCCACCAGTAACTGGTGCCCCTTTTGTAACCATGAAACTCTATACAGAATGGGGTGTTTTAAACGCTTCAGCCCCAACTTTTCCACCATTTCCGTGGATACCAAATTGTCCGTACTTCCACTGTCGATTATCATCTTACAACACTTACCCTCTGATTTGCAAATTGTCCTGAACAGAGCTTTCCGCTGCGTCTGTTCGACACTCTCATCAACTGGTTTCAGTAATACCTTATGCAGCAATAAGCTTCTCCCATTTCTGGGGCATTCTCTGCCTCTTGAGGGGGTGCTGTTGTTTCCTCTGGTTGCGCCACATACGCGCCTCATTGTCCAGCTGAATCTGTTTCTGGGCACTCAAACGAACGGTGCCCCCACTTGTGGCATCTATAGCATTGATAACCAGTTCCCCTTCCACGGCCATTTCCTCTGCCACGTTGGAACGATTTGCCACCTCTCGTTCCGTCTCCTTTTTCTTCTATTCCCGAAGTCCTCGAACTGCTGTCTTCCTCGCTGTTGCTGGCAGTCGGGCCCCTGCCATAGGACTGGCCTCTCCCTCTGGTAGACCCTCATCCTCTCCGGGCATTCTGTCTTCGGTTAATTTTCTCCTCTGCTTTAATTGCGCTCTAGTATGCCTCCTTAGTATTATTTGGAGACAAAATACTTATTTCATCCAAAATATCCATCCTCAGTCCATTAACATATCTGGCTGTCCTTTCTATCGTATCCTCTGTATATCCGGCTCGCAAACTCACTCGGTAGAATTCCTCTGCATACTCTTTCACAGTCAGTCCCCTCTGTCTCAAGTTTTGTACTTGTCTATGTAACGCGATTTGATAATCCCTTGGCAGAAATCTGCCCTTCAATTTAGCGACCATCCTTTTCCAAGTTTTAATCGGTGTTTTGTTCAACCTCTTCCTCTCATTCTGGACACTATCAAACCACAGAGCTGCGTGTCCTTTCAGCTTTTTTGCTGCAAATTTGACTCTACAGTCTTCACTAACTTCCTCGCATTCAAAATACTTGTCCATCTCACTAATCCAATCTAACACAAAATCAATAGACAAACTACCATCGTATGTCAGGAGTTCTAGTTTTGGTCTGCTGTTCGACAATAAGATAGACTTCAGTAATTTCACCTCTGCTGATTCACCTTCAGGTCCATCTGCTGCCACTTCTACTTCTTCTTCACTCACATCGCCCATTTCTGGATCTCTTCTCCTGCCCCCCTCTACTGCTTCCAAACGAGCAGTAAGAACTCTGAGTTCTTCTCGTAATGCCTCATCTGCCATTCTACGAGCACCTCAGCCTCGTCCTCATCTACCTACATCCATTTTTTTCAAATCTCTTTAACTCAATGCTCTGATACCACTCTGGTGTAACCTAGCCCAAAAGGCCTACACTTTACACTTTACACGCGGAAGGAAAATGTATACGTGGCAAATAAAAATCTTAACTGTGTTTGTCCGCGGGATTTTTATGTGAGTTGGTAGCTGGAGAGTTAATGCATGCAGTAAATATCTGTACTCCGTCTCGAGACTGCTCCCGCTTGCCCTTTGCGCCTTAGCCCTTGTTCATTATGGCATGTTCTGGATTGTTCCATCGTTATTTCCGCTCTGTGGTTATTTGTTCTGGTCGAGGGTTTTTGGGTTTCTTCTGTAGAATGTTATATACTCTGCTCTGTTGGTATGTGAAACTCTTTTTACGGGCAAAACTTGGCCCCTCGTCTATTCAACCTGCTTGCAATTTTAATGGAAATGGCGTTTGGTTTTGATGGCTATTCGGCTCGGTTCCGTGGTTTGACCTCGTTGAGTATTTCTCTTCTTTCCTTCCTTACATGCGCGGATTTCTTAAGGTATTTGTTAAGCACTTGTTGTTGGTTGTTATATATTGCTGTCTGTGTGTATCTCATGGTTCTTGGTCGAGGTTTTGTAGCCGTTTCTGGAAATCACTGTGGTTTTGCTGTGTTTTCTTGGAACCTTGTTGTCTTTGGTTCGAATCTAGTTGGGTATTATGTGCTTGCTGTTGGTTGGGTCTCTCACAGTGCGGCACTGTATTTGCCTTCGAGCACAGGACTTTTCGGGCGGGCGTCCTTCGTTTGGAATAGGTAAATACTCCTGTCCCTGTTTCAATCTTGCTCGGCTTCTCTTTCTAGAACTAACCCACTTTGTTCCTCTGGTCTACAGTCACCCAAATTCTTCAGGATGTCACACCGTTGTATTCGGCTTCGCTCTCCCAGGTAATTTCACTGTATTTCTAATTCTCCAAAGGCGTTCACACTTTTTCTTGGAATTCCCCTCGCTGCTTTCGTTCTAATGTAGATGGGTTGATGTTTGCAGGTCGCTGTTGGAAACCTGGGCGGCGTATACTCCAGTATTTAGCTTGTACAGTCACTTATTTTCTTGGGTAGGCCTCAATCCCAAACGTCTGGTTGTAGTTTTGCTTAATGTTAAGGTTCTGCGATCTTTCTCAGGTCCTTCGGTCGCTGTATGAATTTAACTTGGTTGTATTTCTTTCGTTTGCTCCTGTATTAAGTTTTACAAGAGATGGGAGTCGTTGTCGGTCGGTTTTGTCAAACCCTAGTTTAGGGTTTTCTGGTTTATAAAGTTTTTCCGACTATATGTCGTACTTTACTGTATGTATGGTAGCGGACTTTGTTTTTTCAATGGAGTCGTTCTCGCTTTAACAATAGTCACTATATTTGTGGTCCTTCGACTTTATAAAATGAAATTTATGAAAGGAAAATAAAATATATAGCGTCGTTACCTATTTGCATTTGTATTCCGCCTCTGTTCTGTGATTGCTCTTTATGACTTTGAACACTGGAAACGGTTGACTCTTGTACGCAATTTCTTCACCTTTGATTTCTGGGTGTTATATGCCGAGATTCCTATTCGACTGTGTGCGAAAACAATGTTAAATAAATGTATTGTTGTCTGTCATTTGTGACTGTAGATTACTGAGACTTCATCCGGTTGTTTAATATTTCACTGTGATTCATATTTGAATGCTTGCAACAGCAATTTGATAAATATTATTTGTATGGTAGTTTATCAGGCCGTAAAGAAAAAAATTTCATTTGGGCAAATATTAATAAAGATGATACAGATGGACAAATAACTTTCTTTTTTGAATGCTTCTAACTGTCTCTATTTCTCTTCTCTTATCATTCAACTGAACCCTCTGCTCTTACATTTGATTTGTTTATATTTCTCTATTTTCAGTTGATCTTTACAGTTAATCCAACTGATATAGAATATGGTTACAGACATACTATTTTTGTTAATAATTATAATCACTTGGCACTTCAAGACTTGGAGGAACAGTTGGTTCTTATTTCCCTAATTTAACGGATCATTCCTTAACTAATAACTGAGCTACAATAATTCTAACTGAAGTAAAAAGAGATGTCTAAATTCACTGACTCTGTAAAACAAACTAAAAGAAAAAGTATTAGAGTAAAAATTTAAACAATCCAATCGATCAATAGCCTTTGAACCTGGTTGGAATTTTTCCCAATTACGGTGAGCTGGATGCTCCTGCATCAGGTATGAACGCAAATTGCCTTGTAACTTGTTTGGTGCTATTCGAAAGAATTAAAGGATGACGTTGCGGGGAAATGAATGGAAAAATGAAAGAGCTGGTTGACATTGCTATTGTTCAAAGTCAAAACCTACCTCGTTGAAGAGGTATGTAGAGATGACTTTTCTTTAGCCATTTTTATGTTGAATTTAAGGCTCTGCTTCCTCAATAATTTCTATCAAATATAATTTTTCCTTCATTGCCCCAATTTGTCCCTTGCAAATTCAAGCACGACTGGGACTAGGTTTTTAAATGACTTCTCATAGCTTTGTATTTGGTTTTCCTCTATAACCTCTTTTTTTTTTTATTAGTTTAACCCATGATTGTTGTGTATTATGTTCTTTGTTTGCTGGGTTTTTGGTTTTTCTCTACTCACTTGTTGTGTATTGAGCCATTTTTATATTGAATTTAAGGCTCTGCTTCCTCAATAATTTCTATCAAATTTAATTTTTCCTTCATTGCCCCAATTTATCCCTTCCGAATTCAAGCACGACTGGGATTGGGTTTTTAAATGACTTCTCATAGCTTTGTATTTGGTTTTCCTCTATAACCTCTTTTTTTTTAATTAGTTTAACCCATGGTTGTTGTGTATTGTGTTCCTTGTTTGCTAGGATTTTGTTTTTTCTCTACTCACTTGTTGTGTATTGAGCCATTTGCATTGGTCATGGATTTAAGAATATGTTTCCTCGTCAATAATTTTACTCTTGTGCATCGACCATGGATTTAAGCCTCTGTTTTCTCTTCAATAATTTTACCGTTGTGAATCAGGCATGGATTTAAGCCTCTGTTTCCTCCTCAATAATTTCTATTGTCGTTGTGCATCAGCCGTGGATTTAACCCTCTATTTCCTCCTCGGTAATTTTTGTTTCCCTTGTACTGTGTGCACCAGCCATGGATTTAAGCCTCTATTTCCACCTTAGTAATTTATATTTCCCTTGTGGTATATTCATCAGCCATGGATCATCGATTTAAGCCTCCATTTCCTCCTCAATAATTTCTATTACCCTTCTGCTGCCGTGTGCATCTGCCATGGATTTAAGGCAGAGGCTCTGTGACTTACTATTTCTTACCAGTGATTTATTTCAGCTTTTAAATTAATAATAATCTCTTTTGCGTCAACTGGGCATTCTCTGTTATATATAACACTCTTTCGCTTCAATCCTCCGCAATCAGTTTCGCATCAATTGCGAATTCTCCGTTATGTAATTCGCCAAATATCTCTTTAATTAACAAACCATTTTTTTTTTATTTGCTATTTGTTAGTTTTTTAAGCTTTTTTTCTTGTATTGCATTTCATTATTTAGTTTTGTAAGCTTTTTTACTTATTCAAAATTGTATATATATGTTTGTTCTTTTGAAAATGTTTTATGTATTTATGCTTATATTTTGAATTGAAATTGTACCATTTTTGTTTGTTTATTTGAAATTGTGTAAGTGTGTATTTAGTTGAATTGTGCATTTTCTTGTTTAAAAGATAAAACATCATGAAAAGTACACATTGTTTGCATTGAGGGTTGTCATGAATAATATGTTACAGAGACTCACAAATTGCACATATGCTAGTTTTAATCAACATATTCTCCATTGATTATCCCCATATGCTAGTTTTAATCAACAACATTTCATGTTTTCTTCCTTTCTACTCACTTAATTTTTTTATATATTTTCCTCGTTTTTAACTAGAACCATTTTTATTTCTTCTATAAGGGTTCTATCAAGTAGGGGAAATCTTAAGGATGGTTTTTTTTTTTAATTTTATAAACCTTGGTTATTCTTACTCCTCCCTATTATGCATATTATAACATGTTTGGTTATGTTTTCTTAAAAGTATTTATATTCCTAATGATTTTTAAGCTAAAATATTTTTTAGTATAAATTTTGTGCAAACCATCTTTCGATAAAATAAAAATTAACAAATTGTATTCTTTTGAAAAATCACAGAAAATTAAGCCACTCTAAATGTTAGCCCCAATTTTTTTTATACGACTTGGTATCTAATAATTGAATATCTTAGTTAGCTTCCTCCCAGTTATGAAGAAGATATATATTTTCTCCCTTCAAGAATTTATCAAGATTCGTGTTTTTCAAACAAACTTTGTCCTACTAAGAGCTATTATACTATCCTTCACTACTCTCTCTATTTTCTCTATTCGTACATGTGACCCTTGTACATCAAGGGTGATTAAATTCATTTTCAATGAGAACTCCGATATATTCTTGTGTTATACTTGACTACATCAACCATTAAATATGATAACTCATACTCTACCAAACATACGTGGGATTCAACATTTTACTTTTTTTATGGGCCCATATTGATGGACAGTTATTTCCAATTTCACATTTATTATATTTTTCCTCCTATTATTGTTAGGATAAATAGCGCTTACCTAAAATATTTGATTGTTTTATGGTCCTTAATGATATGTTTATTCCCTCTTATCATAGCATTCATAAGGTAAATCCTTCATCTTTATTCCAATTTGGAGATTCTCGGAGGAAGATGGATGTGCAGAAAGCACTAGCACTTCTATCTATATCCCATCATTTCTTCTAAAATTTCCTCTCCTTCCTCCAATAACTCATCATCTTCATCATCCTAGCACATGAGATCTTAGCAAACAATCTTCTTCAAAGATCTGCAAGTCTTTCTTTTGCAAATTTAATCCTCACTCCAAACCCTTCAAAGTTTTTTCCTAGCAATCTCCTATTGGAGCTACATTTTTCTAGCAATATCAACAGTTATAAATCCAATTTAGTGGAGTTATTACTCTCTCAGATAATTCCATGTGGTCATTTTCTAGTTAGAGGTTCCTTCTATGACGTCCAAATTTTGAATTTAAACTTTGTTAAAAGGTTTACACTAAAATGTTATTTACCTACTCACCACATGCATTCCAACCACACAATATCCTTTATGCATGAATTCCATTTTTGGATCAACCCTTGATAATCACATAAGTCTGAATTGTATACAGGAGTTATTGCTACTTTCTTCCCACGCCATAGCTAACAAACCTAAATACAATTGTTTAATTACTCTTATTACCTATCCAAATGTTTCCTCTTTTTTGAAGTTATAGTCATTAAGAACCCTTTAAATCCTAATTAGAAGTCTTTAAATACATGTACCACCTCTCTCTTGCCAACTTATTCAAACTAGAATTCCAGTCATAAAACACTTATATATAGAAATAAGGAAGTAACAAAGAGTGTAAAAATTCTTGTATAAGGAAGATAAACACTTATATATAGAAATAAGGAAGTAACAAAGAGTGTAAAAATTCTTGTATAAGGAAGATAAACGAAAGCATTGAAGAATCTTTTACCAATTTGAAATAAAATTACAAGCATGGATGTTTCCTAGTGATTTCTACATTTCAAATAAATACACCAAAAATAGAACTAAGATATTTTAGTTGTAGGATGCTAATTGGCCATAATTTTAATGTGGCTTACAAAAAGAAAAAATTTAGTATACTAGGTCTTTATTCCACACATCATATTCTCTTATATCTAGGTTTCACAACATAATCTCACAACTTCCCCATGGTAATTAAAATTATTTTACAATAAATAATTTCATAAAATTAAATTTTTATCATTAAATTTTAT
>APFE030439546.1:0-15907 GCA_000404065.3 Pinus taeda | reverse complement strand
ACTCCTTTTATTCAAAACAGCGCAGCATCAAGTTCCTATTATCTTTCGTTGTTAGGAATTAGCCTTGGAGGTGCACTAGTGGATATCCCCGATGATTCTTTTGATATTGATCAAAACGATGGTAGTGGCGGATTTGTGATAGACTCTGGAACCACTTTCACATTTCTGTATGACGGTGCATATCAAGTTTTGAGGAAATCCTTAATCTCTTCTTCCACTCACTTGGAGCAAGTGGATGGGTCTGAAATCGGACTAGACCTCTGTTTTAACGTTCCAGCTAATAACGATTTTAACTTTCCCACTTTAACATTCCACTTCGAGGGAGCAGATTATAATGTGGAGCCAGAAAACTACATGTACGTTGATGCCAGTGGTGTTATCTGCCTGGCAATGCTACCTAGTCCAAACATGTCCATATTAGGCAATTTTCAACAGCACAACTACCAAATTCTCTATGACGTCGCCACCAACATGTTCTCTTTTGCACCCGCAGTTTGCGATGCCTTGTAAGCGAGCCCATGCGTTTTCTCCCTCGTAGGCTATCAGATTAGATGATTAAAGTGGGTTGTTGCCGGTCTTTGAAAAAAAAAATTGTCATAGAATTTTATGTTTCTTCCTAGGATTTCGTTCTGCTCAATTATCAGCATATGTAAACACTTTTTGTTCAGACTATATGCAAATATGTAATTAGCAAGGTTGTTTATGTGATTTCAAATTCATTGAGCCATGAATTCTTTACTTTGTATGGAATATTGATCAAATTCATTAAATCATGGATTGTGTATGGAATATAGATAATTTGTAATGTAACTGATGCCTGTTTTTTTGAAGCTCAAGAATGGACTGAATCCTGTCATGTCATTCAAACATATAGTTAAGCTCTCAACTGTGAGGTAATATAAGCTGAACTGTTGTAATCTGTCCAATAAATAAAATCTCATTTACTCAACTTTGATTTTTGGCCAAAGTGGCATGAATGGCCCAGGACAAAATAATATCATTTACTGAAGTTGCCTAAAAAATATATGAGGAAATTCCAACACATTGATTGAGTGGAAGTTCAGTTGTCATGTAGTGATTGGACTATTGACAATTAGAGTTGACTAGACTCCCCCTACAGTGAGCTTTAGCTTTAGCTCTTTCACTAGATAGACTGATTTCTTAATGACCTTTGTTTATTTTTAGCATAACTATTTATGTAATTACATCTATAATATCATTGTAAGAATTAAACTTATGCTTTTGAGAATTATCTTTAATGAGAAACTTGAGTACCTCAGTGGTCAAATGATACGTTAAGAAATTGGCCCAATATAGAGAGGGTCACACAATCAAAACTAAAAACATACCCATATTAGTGATGAAGTTATATATTTCCAAGGTTTATGACTAGATTTCATGGAACGTTTCAAAAAAATTATTGGTTTTCATTGGCTTTGACATAAACATGGTGAATTGGATTATCAATTGTGTTAATTTCTCCTCATTTCTAATATTAATGAATGGGGAAGGATCTAATATATTTAGGCCCTCTACAGGACTTTGACTAGGGTGTGCCCTTTGTCTATACTTAGTTTTAATAACTTTAGAGTATCTTAGTTGGATGATAATTAGGTCTAGATAGTCTCAGCCCATTCAAGTAATTTTGATGTGAAAAAACTTACAAGTCACTCACCTATTACTTGTGGAAAATGTACTTTATTATGATATTGTAATGATAGTGAAGGTGAGTGATTTGAATGGATCATACAATCATTTTGTAATGTGACTAGCTTGAAGGTTGATATCGAGATATTTACTATATACTTTCTTGACTTTGTGGATAGAGTCAAGCAACTAGTGAAAAAGATTGATTTTACTTATTAGGATAATGATTTAAATGGTGGTTTCAATTATTTTGGATTCAATATTAAGCCAAACGACTACGTAGTAGAGGACTAGAAGTGATGAAAGGCTAAAGAGGAAAATATACTATATTTCTAGTGTCATCATTAGATTCCAATGGGTTGAATAATAGTGTTGGAGGCTATTCATGTTTATTAGAATTTGTGAGCTCCAATCACTAAAATTATCCTAAATAGAATCTATAAGATAACCTTTAATTATATGTTACTTGAACTCAGATAGCTCCTCCCATGAAGCAAGGATGTTAGGGCTTAAGAGTATTCTTAATTTTGGGATAGTTTTCTTCATTAGGATTTAGGGAAAATTTATGGAGGTACCTTTTTATTACCAAATGCATTTCAATCGAGTCTACCTCGAATTAGTTAATGTCATAACATAAGATTATTCCTCCAACCATTGGGGGGTGATCTATCAAGAATTTGAACATATAGTTGGTACTTGTCATGCTTAGTGGCTCAAGTCTAGATTTAGGGTCTGCATTGGAATGGATGTTATAAAAAAATGTAAGAAAATATCTTCCCAAATGTGTTTATTTTGTTCCTTTACAAAAGAGGATTTTGCAGCATAAATAAAATAGAACATGAGGTTACCACTATGATATGGAATCAATGATGAGTTTCTACATCAGACCTAAACCTTAAGCTATATGGAATGATAATTAGGGATGGCCCTATTGCACAAGTTAATAATGCACCTATGAGGGTCAATGAAGGAAACGATAAATTGTTATGCATTTATAATTCCACATGTAGACATTACACTAGTAAACTAGGATATAAATCTTTGAAAAAGAATGATTAGGTAATTATAATGTGGTTGTACAAAAAATTTAGAAGATAGAAGCACCTCTCAAAATAAAATTATTATTCTCACTCATACATAAAAAAAAAAAAGATGGAGTTAACATGATCTAGAATGAACATTCTCATAAACATAATGGAGATGATGTTGGAATAATCGTGGTTAGTGAATGTATAACATATAATAAGAAAATCAAAAACAATTTTGGAAAAGAAGGAGAGGATTAAATAAAAAAATGGAATAAAAAAGCTGAGGGCATGAAAATTAAAGACCTTGATGAAGCGGGCATGGTCATAACTCCGATGTCCACTATGCCCACTATGCGACATGGACATAGCTCCAATGTCCACTATGCATCAAGATATGATCACGCAGAATGGTTTTTTTTTTTTATTTTACGAGTGTTTGAAGGAAATTTCTTAGTGTGGTATCATATTGCCACAGTGAAATTCACGAGGAAAATTCATGTAAGTCGACGATACCATCTTAACGCATTATCATGAGTGCCTCAATCATGCTTCTATTTTGCATTTATGGTATTATTTGTGTTTTTTATTACAAATTATATTTTTTTTGAATTTATTAAAACATTTATAACATAAAAGAAAACTTACATGCAAATAAAATAAGAGTGGAGTTTTTTTGTGATATTATAGTATTTTATCACAATAACCTAGAATTTAGTCTAATAAGAGTTGAGTTTTATATGATATTATAGTATTTTATTTGAGCAGATGTTACATAACCAGATTGTAAAAATAAAGAAAAGATAGATCAAAGAGTCGAAAATAAGTATCTTCGAAGGGCCAACCTCCATTTACATCACACAAATGAACAATTTTTGGATGATACAAATGACAAAGCCTCCTTGGTATACATACGAGTCTAAAGGGTCATAATATAATTAGGGATTAGATAAAAATAATAATATAATGGCACAAAAATAAGAATAGTGGGCTTCTATAGGGCACAACAATAACAATATGGGGGCTACACTAGTATTATAGTGACCTAACATGCCCCCGTCTTCCATAAAAGTGTTGTCCTCAATGCTTGAGTAGTTCTAGATGTTTCTAAATAAAATTCTCATCCTCCCATGTGGACCCATCAATCGGTATGTTCTTCCACTTAATGAGATACTCTGAAAATGATCAATTCCATAGTTGTCGGGTTCGTCCGCTTCATGCTTCAATATGATTTTTCCTTCTTCATCAAGTTCTAGAAATGTTGTTTGAATGGGGAGCTTGTCACCTATAACCTTCTTTAAGCATGAAACATGGAAAATTGAGTGACTCAAGAAGATGCTAGGAACTCCAATTTGTATTCCATAGTAACAATATTTTACAACACCCTGTAAGGACCATATTACTTGGGTGATAATATGTTATAATTCTTAGCTTGCTTAAGGGACATTTACTTGTATGGCTGTATCCATAAAACCACTCAATCGCCTACATTAAAACCTCTTTCACTTTGATGATAATATACCTATTGTTTCATTTGATTCCGTGGGGAAGATAGGTTATCCTTTAAGAGTCGAAGAACTTGTGCTTGAGGTTCAATGTGATCTCCCACTACTTGAACCATATAATTTTATCTTAAAGACGATGTGATGGATAGTGTGTGGTATCCATAAAGTGCCATAAATGGGGTCATTTTTATTGTGGTATGGAAGGAAGTGTTATACCACCATTCTTCCAATAGTAACCACTTAACCCATTATGTTTGTTTATCAGATACAAAGCAACGAAGATATCCTTCCAAAAATTGTTCACTATATCGGTTTTCCCATCAAATTGAGGATGATAAGATGAGATATGAGCTAATTGAAAATGAGATATTTGTCACTTATAATAGTATTTTGGTTTCTGTGTATATTTCTAACAATTTCCATAAGTTTTCTAATAACTATATTGGCTTTGAGAGGATGAGATAGTGTACAAAATTGTGCATACTTGGTAAGTCTAAATAAATTACACCATGATGAAACTCTTTCCTTCATACTTGTGTAAACGTGTGATAAAATCCATTGAGACCACCTTCCAATCTTGACTTGGAATGACTAAAGGTTTTAACAGACCTGGGGTCTTAATTGTATCAACTTTATTTTTTTGGCGAACCAAACATTTCATGAAAAAATTATGAATATCATATTTAAGGCAATCACAAAAAAATTACTTCTTGACCCTGTGGTAAGTTTTTAACAATCATGAGTGCACCCCTAAAGGAGAGGTATTTAATTCCAAAAGAATAACTTGTTTTTGTTGGGAGTTCTTACATATATATAAGTGATCTTTGCACCATAATGAACCATTTTCCGAAGAATGTATTAGATGTATTAAGATCTTGTTACGACTTTTGAATGACTTTCCACTCCTCTTTGTAATTATTCCATTCATCCCTTGCTTCAATTATGCAATTAGGTTGGATGATAAAATTGGCACAGAGAAATGCTTCCACATCATCATTCCTTCTTAACATCACATCTACAACAACATTTTTCTTTCCTATTTTAGTGAATGATTTCAAATTCCCAACCCAATATCTTTGTGGCCCATTTTTACTACCCTTATGAAGATAATCTTTTGTCCAAAAAGTATTTAATACTATCATGATATGTTTTTACCATGAAGTATCTTTCCACTATGTAAGGGCACCATTTCTTCAAGGCATGTAGTATTGCCAACATTTCTTTATCGTAAATAGCTTTGTGTAAATAATTTACCTTTATTAGATGAATTTCAAAATACATGGGTCTTCATTATTGCATTAAAACAATACCAATTCCATTTCCTAAGGTATCACATTCCACAATAAATGAATTTGTGGAGTTCTGTGTAGCTAAGAACAAAAATTTGAATGTTTCTCTTTAAGATGTTCAAACACCTTAGTTGCTTTTGGAGTCCATAAAAATGCATATTTCTTCACTAATGTTGTTAAAAGTGCTATTATTTTCCCATAATCCTTAGCAAAATTGTGACAATACCCTGTAAACCTAAGAAATCCTTGAAGTTTCTTTAGGTTTCTTTATGGTCTACCTCAACACCATATTGAGATACAATCTGACTCAAATATTCCACCTCCTATAACCCAAAGAAACATTTGAAGGGTTTTTCATACAATTGTTTCTCCTAAAATAATTTAAGCACACTGTCAGCTTGTTAAACATGATTTTTTCAAGACTTGATGTGGATTAATATATAATAAAAAAATACCAACACAAATTTTCTAAGAAAAGGTTTGAAAGTGGAATTAATCAAACCTTTAAATGTGGAAGGTGCATTGGAAAGGCCAAAAGGCATGGCCAAAAATTCATAATGACCTTCATGATTTTTTAATGTTGTTATTGGATTGCCCTTTATCCACATTCTACTTTGATGATATCTAAAATGAAGATCCAACTTGTCGAAGTAATTTTTTCCATGTAATTCATCCAACAATTCATCAATGACAAGAATAGAGAAATTTAACTTTAATAGTGAGCTTATTGAGCTCTCTATAGTGTTGACACATACACCATGATTTTTCCTTATTGTGTACCAATACTATTGGATAAGAGAAAGAAATTTGTCTAGCTTGAATTATAAATTCCTATAACATTTTTGCAACCAAACATTCAATTTCACTCTTTTGGGCATAGGGATATTAATGTACGGCATGTTGTTTGGAGGAACACTGCTTGGAATCAAGTAAATAGCATGATCATGATCATGAATAGGTGGGGGACATTTCAAAGTCTCAAATATCTTTGAATGATTTTCCAAGACTCTTTGGAGATCTAAAGAAAGGGATGATTTCGATGTTTGAACCTATAATGAAGATAATTGTGCAATTACACCGCATTGTTCATTCTTTAAAGTCATTTTCATCAAATTACATTTGATTATCTACCCCAATATCCCTATAATACCCCTTAATCCAATTTCCTTTCTCTCCTAGAAAAAATTCAGGAAAATTTCTTGAAAATTAAAAACTATCATCCTCTAAAATTTTTACCATTGGAATCCTACTAAAACATTAGCATGACCCATTGGAATGGAAAAGATTGGATTATTCAAGACATATTTCCCAATTGTTAACTTAATATTATGGCACTTTGTTTCTGGGAAAACTAGTGTCTATTCAGATCTGCTAATCCCACTAATATGGGTAGCTATCTTAGAGACAAACAATTCAACGTAACTTGTGTTTTCCTTTATGGAAGATAGATAAGGGAGAAGCAGAGAGAACCAACCTTAATATTTCACTTGGATCCTTGCTTGTTTCCTCTCTCCTTTGATAGAGCTTGCCACTCCTTTCTCACTTGTCCCACTTCAAAGAACACCTGTATAGGTAAAGCAACAAAATACCATCAAAGCATAAAGATCTATGATACCATAAACAATGTAGAATCAAAAGTACATTAACCATACATCTAAAAGAAGAAGACTTTACGACACTTTTTTCCTTGATTCAAAATGAATGCAACACTTTCGAATCAAAAGACGATAGTTCAATTAAGCTACTTTTTGCAAAGGAGGATTGTAAATGATGAAAAATACATAAGAAACATTTACAATTCCTTATCAATGGAGGCTGAATAGTGTAAAGCAACAAGGCTTCAACAATGATATACTGATCATATGCAACAAAACTACTAAATAGAGCTGAAAACAATGAAGAGAAAACCATATTCCAGAGAAGGAAACAGTCTCGTTCAATCACCACACCTATCCTTAAGGGGAAAAGGGATGCATCTCACCTATAGCACATGGGAGGTGTGATGCATCCATACTGCCAATGAGAGACAGCGCGATGGACCAGGGACACGACTTGGCTTGGTTTTCACTCACAATTTGCAACTAAGTTCAGTGATTTAGGCCGAGCTTATGATAGAAAGTAAACACAAAGCAAAGGGGTATGATCTTATGAGGTTATTGAGCGACCACCAGGGCACTTAGGATGTTTGCAAGTCAAATGTTCAGTTCATAAACCAACCTGGATATTGACTGAAGCAGCATTGATCTACTTTGCAGTTGCATAGCAAAAGTAGTTCGAAGGCTAGCTGCCTTAACTTCAGGCTCTGTCTATATTTTATAAAGCAAAAATTAACAAACAAACAAACTATTTATTCCCCAGCGGAGTCAACATTTTGTTTCTGGGAAAACTAGTGTTTATTTAGATCTTCTAGTCCCACTAAGATGGGTAGCTATCTTAGAAACAAACAATTCAAAGTAACTTGTGTTTTCGTTGATGGAAGATAGATAAGAGAGAAGCAAAGAGCACCAACCTTAATCTTTCGCTTGGCTCTTTGCTTGTTTCCTCTCTCCTTTGATAGAGCTTGCCACTCCTTTCTCACACGTAGAGACAAACATCATCCTCCCAGCACAAAATACCTCTTCACCTCATGAGAAGCAAGATCACCCAACAATACAATGTCTCAAAGAGAAACTAACAACACTTCCTTACATATTACAAAATTCCAACCTCTAGATCTCTAGGATGAGGGATCCATATATAGATATTTGTAGGGGGTGAGTCAGCCTCTAGGTTTTTGATTAGTGCCATTTCACTGATAGTTCTTCATTCCACTTGTAGATTTCATGATCTATTACTCATCTCTGGGTGAATTTAGAGAGGCAAGTGTCATATGAGCAGTTTCTAGAAGATTATCTGGGTTTCCACTTCGCCAACTGCATCTGCCTTTTGTCCGCTCTTGCCTATCGCACCCTACAGAAGGCCTTTTAAGTATGCATCACACCACCCATGTGTAATAAGTAATATGCATCACATTTTGACCAAGGAGTAGTCTGTATGGGTCATTTTTGACCAGTTTTGAGTAGCTTTTTAGGTGGAACTTCTAGGAAATGATGTAATCAGCTGACCTTGATCCTTTAGGATATTAAACAACACTTTTAGGGGTTTAAGATCCCTTGGTTTATCAACATATGTGATTGGGGTTGTAGTGCCCAAATATGTCTATAACACACCTCCTTGAGCAATTTATACTTCTTCCATTTGAAACCATCACTTGACACTCTTGTGTTCGTCATACAAAGTAATTCAATTCCTTGGATATCTTACAATGAATTAAATTATGGGTGCTATCCAAATCAATGAGCACTATTACCTTTTTCTTCTTGATATATGCTTTATCTTGAGAGTTTCAGGAGTCGTAATTCCCTTTAATGAATTAAAATGTATGGCCATATTCATTTCTTCTTTCTCTGGGGTTGGTTCCTAATGTATATATTATCCTTTTGATTTTTGTTGTTCCTTTTCCTGCTCCTCTTCACAATCTTTGTAAAATAATGTATTCTCAACGCACTTGTCACCTTTAGTGTATTTTCTATCACAACTGTAACAAATCCCGTTTGATATTTTTTCCTCTGTTTGTTGTGGTGTCAACCTTGTAGGTTAGGGAAGGTTAGAAGAAGAAACACTTCCATATTTAGATTTGTGAGAGGTAGACCTACTTGTTTCCATAGTTTTTCTTTCAAACTTTCTTGCCACCCTAAATGGATTTTCCAATGAATTAGGTTCCCAAAGGAAAACCTCATGTTGGATGTTATCTTTTGAAGTCCCTATGAAGAATTCAATCCTATGATCCACTCGAATATCAGGTTCCTTGATATTCAATATTTGGAAGTCCTCAATGTGGTCTGCCATTGGACCCTTTTGTTTGAGATTTATCAATTGGATAAAGAAGTTATTTCTATTTGTATCATCATAATTTTTTAGCAATTTCACGATAAAAATTATCCAGGTGATAATTAATTTACAAGAAAAACACCATTAATAACACAGAAACAAATTGGGTTCTAAATATAAAGATCCAATGTGTACGTTTTATGTGTGTGGCACATCATGTAGATCAAGGAATTATGCCATCTGTAGTTTCCATGTTACGATATCCTTACCATTAAAATTCCTCATATCGATCTTTAGAGTGTGATGGATATTCAACCCAAAGTCAGAGTGTCTAAAATCATGATTCACATTCCTTTTGTTCTCATTATGATCTTCATGGACTACCTTGCCAACATTAGGAACCATTTCCTATAGCAACTTTGTCAAACCTTCCTTTAAACCTTCCATGTATGATTTTATTTTCCTCTAAACCATCCATATTAACATTCATCGCTTCCAATTCATATTTAGTTGCCCTCTATGAGAGTGAAAATTGTTGCACTTAGTCTTGCAATTTTGATATATCATGTTGCATTTCTTCACGGGAGCTTCATTGTGGGAGCAATACCATACCACGTGGGTTCATATTGGGGGATATATATTGAGGAAAAAATGACATAATATATTGAGCATATAATAGGTGTTGAAGGGTTTTTATATTGGTAGGTATAAAAAATGGAGCTCAAAGTTAATGAAAAAATATAAAGTTGTATAAAATAAATTAATGAAAAAATGGATACCTACGATATCTAGTGAAAGTAGGGGTTTTTTAAATTGGGAAGGTGTATTGGGTTCATATTGGTAGGGGGTTAAATAATTTTATTTATAGAGGTTTTTTTCAATATGTAGTCAAATTAGGGGTATTGTTTAGTATGTTATGAATGCACATGATATGTCAGAGATTCACTGGGTGAAGCCCCCATGCATTTCTTCTTCATGTGTCATGGTAATGCCTTTAGAGGGCTTAATGGGTGTAGAAATTTTTTGTTTGGGAGGAACTTTAGACTAATTAATGATATCTATCATTCATCATTTGCTTTGAATCACTTCAAACTGATTTTTCAAACAAAAGCAATGCAAATATAAAAATACACACCTTTTTTAGCTTATTTTTTGTTAGAAAATTATATATTATGGAGCAGTGGAACACAAAATATTGTAGAAATATAAAAAAAATGCATAAAAGAAGAGAGACATAGATATACGTGGTTCACCCAGTTTGGGCTATGTCCACCCCGAACACCCAGTCATTCCTTTCTATTATCCAACAAAATGAAGAGACACAACCTACAACAGATCTACTATAATATCCTTGATTTTATCTCACAGTCTCGCCTCTCTATTTCTTGCTCAGAGAATACACATCTATTACATAGAATCAATACAATGCCCTCATAAAAAGAGGGGGGTTTCCTTCTAGGGCAAAAACCCTAAACTAAACATATTTTCTACTGTCTGATCATCTGCCTAATGAACGACCCAGATTGACTAGAAATTAATATACTTTTACAAGACAATTTTACCTCTGTTTTTAGCTTCGGGGGCGCTGCCTCCAAACCCCCGCCGAGGGACCGCTACCCCCCAGACCCCCCATCCAGGGGGTATCAGCCCCCCCACACCCCCCTACGTGGAGGGATGTACAAACTTCCTGGGGTATACATCTGGCTGAAACAAAGACCTTTAAACCATCATGCTCCACATCCAACAATCTCCCACTTGGAGAATGATTGTAGCAACTCCATCACTGCTTCATTTTTTAGAAAATGACTCCTCTTTGGACCTGGTTTTTTCTCATCTTCATCATCATCCTTGAATACAAATTGAAACTGAGCATATTCTCAGTTTCTCACTAGTTACAACTTTTGTTAGCATATCTGCAAGGTTCTGGCTAGTGTGTATCTTTTCCATCTTCAACTCTCCATCTTCCAACACTGATCATATGAAACTGTACTTGAGCTGTATTTGTTTAGCCCTGGAATGAAATGTTGATTTCTTTGCAAGATGAATGGCACTTTGGCTATCACTGTATAATGTGCCCACATCATGCTCCTTATCCAATTCACCCATAAACCTTTGTAACCAAATCATTTATTTACTAGCCTCTGTAGAAGAAACATACTCTACTTCTGTTGTTGAAAGTGCAACAACACTTTGGATTTTTGAAACCCAACTGACAGCTATTCCACCAACAATAAATACATATCCTATAGTGCTCCTCTTGTTATCTCTATCACCTGCCATATCTGCATCAACATATCCCTATAGAGAAATGTTTGAACCACCAAAGCATAATGCTTGATTTGTGATACCTTTTAAATATCTGAGAATCCATTTCATTGCCATCTAATGTTCCTTTCTTGGATTGTTCATGTACCTGCTTACAACTCCCACTGCATGTGCAATATGAGGCCTTGTGCAGACCACTACATACATTAAGCTTCCAACTGATGATGCATATGGAACTTTATACATATAATACATGTCTTCTTGGGTATTTGGGCACATCTCCTTACAAAGTTTGAAATGGCTAGAAAAAGGTGTACTAACTGGTTTTGCATTGTGCATATTAAATATTTTCAACACCTTTTGTATGTACTCATTCTGAGACAATGTTAATTTACGATTTTTCCTGTCTCTAGTTATTCTCATACCAAGGATTTGTTTTGTAGTTCACAAATGCTTCATTGCAAATGAATTTGCCAATTTTATTTTGAGCACATTTATTTCCTGCATGTTAGACCCTGCAACAAGCATGTCATCTACATACAATAACAATATAATATAGCTGCCATCATTTTTCTTTTTCAGATAAACATATTCACTAGTAGGTCCATGACATTCTAGAGAAATCAAATGGCAAGTACAAGCAACGACATGATTTACATCACGTGCCATACATGTTTCAGGTGGACGACAAATTATGGTTGCATTTGCAAGAGGAACACGTTACTGGAGCCTATCGGAAACTCACACCACTCCGATATGGTCCTTACACCATTACCAAGGTTGTGGGAGACAATGCGTTTGAGCTCAGCATTCCCTCATTCCTTGGCCTACACCCAGTGTTCAATGTGGACCGTTTTCGACCATACTTTTCACCATTACTGGACACATCTAACATTGTAGAACAACTCACACCAATAGGATTAAATCCAAATTGCAGGGAGCAAGCTACAATTGATTGGATCATGGACACACAGATGAAGCACACTCGCCAGCGGAATATCCAACTATATTGAGTTTTCAAAGCAGGCCAACTCCTTCACCAAGGCAAGTGGCTGACCAAGGACGAAGTTTAGCAGAAGTTTCCTCATCTCATGGAGGAACTCAACGCAATGGGGACCATTGCCTCCTAAGGGGGAGAAATGATCCAGGTGGATATTGGTGGCGACCTGCCAATTCCACTTGTACTCCCACCATTACTTCTTTCAATTTTTTAGTTTTCCTTAATTATAGCACAATTTACTATTTTTAGCAGTTTTTCAGGTCCTAAACATCCGAAGCCGTTTTGAGGCCCTAAACTGTGTTTTTGTGGAAATTTACCGCGAGTGGTTCTTTAAGAAAAATTGTCTTTTTTGTCATAGTTCTTGGAGAGATCTTTCCAACGGGTTGTCATGTGCGTCAAATGGAGGTAATATGACAAAGTCACAACCCCGGGAAATTGGTTGTCCAACTCACCCCAATAGGGCCCATAAACTCTTGGTGTTACATCTCCTCGAGTTAGGGTTTTGGTTGTTTAGGGTTTGCTCTTATTGTTCAATAATAAAAAGGCCCTTGAGCCTCATTGTAAGGCAGTTCAAAGGCATGTAGCTGCCACGTCTCTTCTCAGAGATAAGCTACCATCACCCTAGCTGGTTTATTTCCATTTCTGTTTGTAAGCATATTTTAGTATTTTACATTAATGAAACGAAGTATTATTTCCAATGTATCTCTGTGTTTATGGTTATCTCCGTAATTTGTTGTGTTCTTGTTTAAATCTGGATATACTAATTTCATATGATTTTATCCTAACAGTGATTTCTTTAAATAATTATATGGGACACATATTTTTAAAACAATTATATAAAATACATATTTGTATTAAATACTTTTGATAATTAAGAGATAAATACATATTTAAAACATATTTGTTTGAAATATTTTTGATAATTAAAAAATAAATACATATTTAAATAAATTTAAATTATGAGATTATTATATAAATTGAATTGAATTAAATAACAAATTGTGAGATTATTATATTAAAAATATTGTATAATTAATATGTTTTAATTTAATATTTGAAAGCATTTTTATCCCTATTAAATTTAAAATAATATTAAAAATTTCAATATATAGATGGCTATTAAGAACTTCACTGGCCATCTATATATCTTATTTGGTATTTAGAGCAATGATAACAAAAAATAAAATAAGATTAGTGTTGAATGACAAAAAAAAATATTAGAGCTTAACGATAATTAAAAAAAAAATATTAGAGATGAACGATAATAAAAGGAAAAAATATTAGAGTTATGGTAGTCTCACTGTCACTTTTTTAAGATAACAAAAAATAAAATAGTGATCTGAATGATAACAAAAAAAAAATATAAAATAATATTAGAACTAAACGATAACAATTTCTTTTTTGAGAGTTGAACGATTAAAAAAATAAAATTGAGCCCAACCACTCAAAAAAAATATTAAAGATGAATGATAACAAAAAAATAAAATAATATTAGAGCTATGGGAGTCTCACTCTCACTCCTTTTTTACGGTAACAAAAAATATTTAATTATAAATTATAAATTTATTAGTTTTGTCATTTTACAATTAGTTGTAATAAGTAAACTAATTCATATAAATATTAGCTAGATAATCAATTGTCTAATAAATTATCATTTAAATATTATATATAATATTAAAATATTATTTATTTAAAAATTGAATATAGATATAATAGCATTTCAAGATTATCATAAATATCAAAGATCTTTAAATCATTAGATTTAATTAATATAGCAGATATTACAATATTTAAATGTGAAACTATATTGGTTTGATGGTTAAATGAATCTAAATTGTAAGTGTATAATGTTAAATTTAATTTAATTAAAAACAATAAAATTAAATTTAGATAAAAATGTTATTATTACTTACTGTCACAACTCCCCAACCTCAGTAAATAAAATTGGTAAATAAATTTTATTTTATTAAATCACAGTACAATTACCGTGCTGACCATTCATTGCTTAATTTTCGAATGTTTCACATCCAACCATACAAGTCATACTGTTTATGTGCATTTGGATTCGCCTACCATATGGATTTGGTGTCGATGGGTACGATAACAGATCGTTCCCAATTCACATTGATTGATAGCTTACCGAGAGCGTGACAGCTAGACTTCACCTTGAAATCCGCTTCACTACAGCTCAGTTGTTAACCCTTGGCGGTGCAATCGAAATTAATACTGCAGCAAGGTACCTTGTTCTCGGGATCCCTGATTAAATCAACGGAGGGAATTCTTCCCCTTCCATCGAACGATTGGGATCACTCCGGGTGACTTTTCATTGAGGCAGTTATCACTCAGGTTGTTCCCTGCTTCCTAAAGGGAATACGACCAAGGTAACCACTAACCAACCTTTTAGTTATAGGTCCTAGCCTACATGCAACCAGAGAGGGCTCTCTCTTTATGATTTAGCTTTGTTGGTGGATGATTTTAGACTAGTTATGGTGTGCTGATTTTGTTTGAGTTTGGTTGGTTGGTGAATTCAAACAGAGCTGAGGTATAATTTACATAAGAGTTTGGGCCATTGGGAAATGGAGTTCAAAGAAGTGTGCTGCTGAAGTATGTTTTTGAAGGCAGAGTGTTGTTGCAAAGCCAGATAGGCATTTGTGGAACAATTTCTTAGATTTATGTAATGAAGTTATGGAATTAGTGAGTGAAAGGCAATTGAGAATCTTTCACTATGCTAACACGGGAAAAATGACCGTATTGCTTAAGAGCAGTTAGAATTCTTAAACAAATATTCACAGTGATAGAATTAGTTTAGAAAGACATGAGCAATTAGAATTCTATCCATGGCTAATCCAGAACAACATATTTAAGAAATCGAGATTGAGCATAGGGTGTATTCAAACAAATCCTAAGCTATTCTTTTTCTCTATTTACTATGATCATGAACATATATGAATTATGGCATACACAGAAAAACAAGAACATAGTTCAGAATAACTTATTGTTCCAGCAAATGGCACAGGAATTATGCAACATAACAGAGCCATTCATTTCCACCTTCAGACAGTATAGGAACCAGGAACTCCACCAGCAATTTGTATTAGCACAAATGTCTCATATATACAATATAGTTCTTCTGAGAGAGTTTCACTACAACTGACCCTCAATACGTTCTTTGAGGGGATATATATACAAAAATAGGATACAAAATATCTCAATAGTGAGTTATTGTGCAATAAATTGCACCACCAACTCTCTTACAAAAGGTAAATGAAAGATATAACTACAGAATTTAATGTTGAGATGGAAGCT
>APFE030439545.1:104848-169611 GCA_000404065.3 Pinus taeda | reverse complement strand
GCTTTTAGATCTAAGAAGATGGTTAGCTTCTGCCACAAATTCCATATTAATTTGGGCCATTCCACTGCATACTGTCCCCAAGGAAATGGCTTTGCAGAATCATCAAATAAAAGCCTTTTAAACATGATAAAGAAGGTATTGGAAGAAAACAAGAAGAATTGGCATAAGAAGCTTGTGAATGCTTTATGGGCAGATAGGCTAACAACCAAGAGATCAATTGGGGTCAGCCCATATGAGTTAGTCTATGGATTAGAAGCCAAGTTCCCCTCATCATTAGGGATCCCTGTTATGAAGCTACTCCAAGAAAGTCAAGCTAAGCCTAATGATATGCAAAGAAGAATAAATCAGATTATATGCTTGCAGCAAACAAGAGACCAAGTTTATAACAGAGTCCAAATCTTACAAGAAAAACTCAAAAAAGATTTTGATAGAAGGACCAAGGCTGAGGATTTTAACATAGGTGATAAGGTTCTCAAGTCGGATTCAAGGAGAGAGAACAAAGGAAAGCATGGAAAGTTTGATTCCCTCTAGAGAGGACCATTCCTCATCCAAGCAGTGCAAGGAAATAACACCTACTTTCTTGAAAATCTTGACAAAACTGACTTGGATGAAGGCCCTGTCAATGGCAGGATGCTGAAGCACTATTTTGACTACCTTCCATAGATGCAGCATGCCTACTCTTGTACATAGTTCGCCTGCTCTTGTAAATAGTTTGTTGTATATATATCCTGAATTTGTGTGCATATTGTTATCCCTAAAAAGCATATGAATAGGTCCATTTCAAAAAACATTGCAGATACAAGAAGGGGCTGAATTGCATCATGGGGTTTCAATAAATCAGTCTGCTTTTTGAGGAATCCAGGATGGGAAACTCCTAGGTTGGAGAAGCGAAAGTCAGAAGGCCAAGGCATACTGACCTGCTGTTCTTGGTCTTTCAAGGAGAAAAACCATCCCCATGAGGAGCCACTGTTGGTTACCTATACCAATAGGTTTCATATCTCATGATTGGCAAATATAAGTGCCAAATATGCTCCATTTTGCTGCTACAAAGGTTCCATATTTGCAAGAAAAGACAAGGTGTGTATATGCCTCCATATTACAGAGTTTTGATGGGTGACCCAACAGTCTAATCTGGATCATTCCATGTTTTCAATTTATGTTGTAGAATAGAGAAAGAAATCTGTCCAAACTGTTTAATCTTGGCAGATCAGTAGCTAGGTAGAGAAACTAAGTTTCCCAACTACTAAATCTGGGGCCTTGGAAGGAATAAGGGTAGTATTAGATAGGAAATGAAAGCAAAAAAGTCAATGCCAAAGAAAAGGCACACAAAGGGTTTGCAAGTCCAAGTGCACCCTCCAAGAAGGAATAAAAAATGTCAGGCAAACTAGTTGGGTAGGTAGATGGGGTTGCAGAAGTGGCTTTTCTTCCAAGATCAAATTTGCTAACCATGTAAAAGCAAAGTGACACAGTGGAGCATGACTAACTTCCTTTTTTCATTTGTATATCACTCATTTACTAACACCCCTTTATAAGTTGTGTACATAAGAGAAACTTAAAGCTTTATGATGGTTCTTATGGCATTTAAAAGCCACATTTCTTGTGCAAAAGTCTTTTCATTTTGATCTACTCTTTACACTAAGTTGTTTTCAAGAGAACTTGGTTGTACTCATCCTCATCCATATTTTCCCCCCATGTTAACAGCTAACTCTATTATTTAGCTCCCTATACTTCATTTTCCCTATTATTATAACACCATGGTGTATAAACCACAAACATTGTATAAATATCCCCTCCTTGGCACTATAGCCATAATTTCCACTCCCTGGGAATTGAATTAACATCTGGTTAAGGTCAAGAACCCATGTTCAACCCCTTTTCTCCATCTGAACCCAGCCCCCTACCCAAGTCTCCATTTTTGCCTAAAAAACCCTTAAAGAAACCCTTTTTGACCCCCTTAAACCATTAAAGGGCGGAAATATCATGAAAATGTACCTTCCCGGCCTTATCCTAAGGTCGGGATGCAATTTGTGCCTTTTTATTTAACTTCATCAGAACCCCCTTTTCCTATAGTTTGCCCTCGTATACTTTGTACAAAAATTTTGCATGAAAATCTTTGGTTTTCTACCATTTTCTAATGTTGGCGGGCAAATTTGATTTCAATAAATAAAACCATCCAAAACCTTTGAAAATCATCTACGAAGCGGAGGGTCCCGCCGGGCGCGCCTGCCAAGAAAAATGATTTTTTAACCTGCCCACTCACTGCTATCATCCGTGCAATTGATCCACCCGATGATCGTCCGATCGCGGCTTTGCCAGATCTACGGTCAGCACCAATTTCGGAGGGGCCCGACGTCTGACCCTTAACAAATCTGGAGTTTATTTGTCATGCTGGTTCATTACCCGACAACTGTCCGATCACGCGCCCGCAGATCAACAGCTCCCATGAATTTCGGAGGGCCCCCGACGTCCGACAGATACCTTCTGATATCTGTCAGACACTTGCGTCACGCAGGGACAGGTGTCGCGGCCAAACTCCGTCGGAGCCCCCTCTGACAGATTCCTGGCCGTGCAGGAGGGGGCCCGATATGGCGACACCTGTCCTTCCCACGTCCCCGCCCTACTGTTGCCCACGTCATTGCCACAACCGCCCACCTTGTCCCCCATTCGCCCACCTGGCCGCCACCTCATCGCTCCCATGGACCGGTCTCAGGCCGCCACGTCACCCGATGACGTCCTACTGACGTCATCCAACCCGGACCCACATACTGACGTCATGCTGACGTCATTCAAAAAACGTGCCAATAAAGCAAAAAGGCCATATGTTTACGATTTTTCGCATTTTTTGTTATTTTCTATGAAAAGGGCTTCTGTGCTGTCTGCATGCAAACTACGACCAGCAGTCTACCAGCCGACTTTCGACCATCCGCAGAAGCTCAGAGCGCCAACCCAACTACTCTTTCGTCCCGAGCTACTGGCTAAACAGGTATTTGCCCGTCCATTTCCTTGCAAACTGGTTTTTTCACAGCTACTTATAAAACATACCTGGACACGGCCAGACATTGAAATTCACCACAGAACCAAGCATATCCTATCTCCCCTGGACAATTTGAGGTCGAATTACATTGGCAGACCCATTTTACACTTCGATCTTAGTGAAAACCCTTCTCTGTTCGCGCAATCATGAACTCATTAACCTGCTCCTAAATTGTCAAAGGAGGTCTGTTAAAACTGCACAAGAAGCACTCTCAGAAAGCCCTATACTATCATATTCTGCTATAAAGCAAGCCTGCTGGTCCGTGTGTCTCTCAAATTCCATTTTCCTAAGTTAGCATGCTCATCAGCTCAAGAAACGTTGAACAAACATGGATACCCCTTCAGCATCAGTAGCCCTTCATGTTACGCCCTTGAATGCTCCACAGAGAGAGCTAGACTGGCAAGATTTGGCAGACATAGATTACCAAATCTCTGAGGACGCCCAATCCGGATGTACATTTCACATTCATTTTTTGAATGAGCTCAGGGCTAAGCACAGAGATGGAACAGATATCCTAGGCATTTGGGAGTCCTCCCTCCCAATCTTCAAGATGCCTCAGGTCAACCGGTTCCTTGAACTCATCCACTTGTGTGCTGCCTGTTATGACCCTATGCAGAGGGCTGTGCTCAACCCACAAGGTGCAGTTGTATTTTACACCACCCCTGAGGCCATCAAGGAGATGGTCCAATTCAAAACTCAAAGGAAATTGGTTCCTTTATCCCTGCTGGACCTAATTAATCAAGGAGCCAAGGTACTTACAGAGGCAGAGATCCTAAAGCTTAATCAGTTGTTTATCAAAAAATTTGACACAGTGCTGTATCCTCCCATCTTTGATGGCTATTTAAATCAACTGGGCCTGGACCTAGCATACATGATAAGCTCAGTACTAGGGTACAGTTCAATGGAGTTCATAGAGGAAACTGTGCTAGTAATGATGACAATGTTTTCCCCTGGTAAGGCCCCCATTTGTTATGACTATGCTACATATATCTTGGACAAGATACATGAGCAATTTCTGCACTTACCCAGAGAGAGAGTGTTCAGGTACACCTCATATATTTATCATCTCATTTTGTATTATCAACATGAGAAGTTCTCTTTTGAAATCAAGAGAACGGATGCAGCAGGAAACCCAAGATCAGTGTTATACTGGAGCTCAGTCTTCCACGTCCGTGCATATTCACCATATACAAATACTGAGTTCATAGACTTATTCATTCATCCAGCCTTGTCTCTACTCTTGACAGCACCCCCTCCAAGACTCACTGATGAAATGCAGAGGATTCTGCAACTGTCCAGTGCCTACAGCATAGGCGATTGGTATTTTTACCAGCATCCACTGGATTAGGATATATGGGTGTGAGCTGCGCCCATACAAGCTGCCCAGATTTGTGCCCATGAGGCTCTTTGCCCTGGAGTATTTCAGGCAATTTGGCAATGCCGACCAGGTGCACTTTGCAGGAAAAGGAAAAAGGGCACAACTTAAAGTTAGAAACCAGCTAGGCCACTTCATCCTAAACAGAAGAGAAGGATGGAAAGAAGCAGATAGGATGTTGGAAGGCCTTGGCCTAAAACAAAGCTTCCTTTGGAAGCCCTATGACCCCAACGGCTTTATATCCTTGAGAAGACAGAGATGCAAGCTCTCTAGCTACGAGCATGAGAGCATGTTCCACATCCTCAGACATGCTAACCAACCGAAGTGGAGGAAAAACACCTTAGTAGAGCCTGTGTCTCAAGAAGAGCTAGTTGAAAGAGCTAGAAGGCATTTATTAAAAATAGCTGACTTGGAATGTCCTTCTCAGCTGCTTTCTCTGCCAAATCCTCAAACAAGAGCAGCTGCTTCATCCTCCACAACACAACAAGAGGCAGTGCAAAATACTAATCAAGGGCAGGGCAAGGGAAAGGATAAAGTGATGGAACAACCAAAGGGCCAACAGGGCCAACAACAACTAGAGGACCAACAGGGCCAACAACAACCAGAGGGCCAACAGGAACAGCAACCAGCACACCAACAGGGTCAGGACAAGCAGAAAGGAGAGGCCCAAACATCTACCCAAAAAGAAACAGCACCAGTGGCACCTCCGAGGCAAGACTCCAGGATTGATTCCTCTGTCCTCCAGACCCATCAAAGGGAGGACATTAGCACAAAGAGAGAGAGGGAGACTCCCCTCACTGAAATAGTAGAGAAGAGGCAAAGGCTAAATCCCTTCTCAGAGGAGGAAATGCCGAGCATGGAGGCTTCTGCCAGCTCCTTGCAACAGGAGCAAGACAGGGCAGCATTGGGAGAAGTGAGCTCCTCAGGGCAGCAGCAGGGAACAGGTGCAAGCATAAAACAACAATTCAAAGATGCCAAAAGAAGGAGTGAGCCAATTAAAATTCGACTCTACAATCACCTCCTAAACATGGCACCTGCAAACCAACAGAGGCTCATGTCTGCCTTTGATGTGCAAGAAGGCAAGATGACCATGAGCCATTTCACTCCTACAGTGCAGCAACCACAAACAACTGCAGATTATATCAGGACTAATTTGGAAGTCCTCTCAAAAGACATCCACCCCATAGACCAGATTGAGCTTCACAAACAGACGGGTGAGATGGTCTATGCCACTCTGGCAGACAAGACCTTGATTAATTACAGGCTGTAGAATAGCCTAACAACACTGCAACACAGCTTGAGTTGGAGAGGGCATCCTCCCAAGCTAAAGATAACAGAATCAAGGCATTAGAAGAAATAATCATAGAGTTTGGGCATGACCCCAATGACGTTAAGGCAATACAACAAGTCCTTAAACTGAGGGATGCAGACATGGCTGCAATTAAAAAGAAAATGAAGATTCCCCCAACTCTACACCCACAAACAGATGAAGTTTCCCAGCAGAGGCAAGAAAAGGATGCAGCTACATTATTAATGACATTATATAAAGAGCTGATAGAAACACAGGAAAAGATGCAAGACACTGAAACCACCTTAGAAGCAGCATTACAAAGGAGGGAGGCAGGGAAATCTTCCAAGCCGCCCACAGAATCAATAGACCTTGAGGAGACCCCTCAAGACACTGTCCCTCCAAAGCAACAGGCACAGGAAGACGTTCCAGGCACCACAGCACCAACAACAGAACAGGCCGAGAGCCTAGACATGCAGAAGCTGAGGCAAGAAATACAGGTGCTAGAGTCTCAGATGTCAGAACTCAGCCAAGCCAAGGACAGCTTAGCAAAAGTAAATGAAAAATATGATAAGTCTAAGAAAAATGTGGCTGAGAGGGAAAGAGAAGTAAAAGCTCTGAAGAAAATAATTTCAGATCTAGAAAAGGAGCTCAATTTTGATAAAGTTACAGCAGAGCTCAAACAAGTAATTTGGAGCACCATAGCACAATCAATAACTAACCAATGGGAGTACATTGATGCCATATATGAGCAAGTGGGTCTCATTGGCAGAGTAAGAAAAGAACTGCATAGATCAAGGACTTCTCTAGGCAACATGCCTGAGTTTGCCCCCAAAATGATTGAAGTACTCAACTATAGGACAAGTTCCCAGCTGGTGAAAATGGGAATTGGAAACAGGACTGAAACAATATCTCTAATCAAAAGAGTCCTAATAATGAAGAACCTAATTCAGACCCTGGACAGAAGAATCCAGGATATGCAAACTGACATAAATAAATTCCAGAATAGGTTCTTGGCTCTGCAGGACAGAGGGCTCCCCAGCTTGTTAGAATCAGGCAAATTACTCTCACCTGAGAAATATATCAAGAGGGTAATCACTTTTGCAGCAATACAGATTGCTAAGGCACCAGGAACATCTTCAGGAGCAGGCCCATTAACAGGGCAAATTCTTTTTGAAAGATTAGATAATTTATTTTTTCTAAGAAATGAAGTGACACACTTATTTGATGAGCCCCCTCACTTCTATAAATATACAGAGGCTGATGAGACCTTGGGGTCAATTTTGAAACATCAGCTGCCTCCTCCAGACACATGGCAAGATTTAATGGGATTGCTTTTGAATAAAAGTTGAGAAATCACAACTCTTTCTTCAACAAAGGTCTGTATTACATACACAGCTGGACAAAAGATACATCAGCAGGCATGAAAACGCTGAGCCAACTCAGCATAGGTACTTGACCGCAGCAACATCATCAACAAGCACAGGTGGCAGGGCCAAGAAGACACAAAAAGTAACAGCTGCACAGCACATCATTCAGCAGTTATGATAAAGTCGCTCAACCAACTCCGTAAACCCCAAAGGTCAAAAATTACTCTGACAGGAGTTAAAAGCTTTTTAAGACTCATTTATGATTGTAATTACTTCTCATCTACAAGCCATGTACAAGTGTAAGAAGATATTTTCTTCTCAGATGACTTAATGCCTGAGATATTTTTGTAATCAGTTTTCTATATATTCCCCCTCGCATTTGTTAGCAGGGGTTGGACTCTGGATGCAAGAAAATCTTTTGATATCTCTTCTGTTACTCTAATGTTGTAAACTCTTAGACAGCTAATGCAAAGAATGATGGGATTTCTCCAAGCATTGTGTCTCTTGATCTCTTGATGGTGTATTGCTCAAAGTTGCAGGATTCCTGGGTATTTCATGGCTCAATAAGTTTTCTCGTTACTCTTTGTTACATATATGTTTTTTATACTTTCATATATCGTTCATGCTCTCCATGTGTTCAATATCTAAATAGCAAGGAAAAAGAATAGTCTCAGGACTTAATCATTGATTACCCTGAGCTCAATCTGAGCTATTTCATATGTTTTCCTCAGTTATGGTAATCAAAGAGTAATTCTTAAGTGCTACCTTTCACACCATATCATCACAGTAATCTATTTGTTTTAGGAATTCAAGTAATTGCTCCTAATTAATAGACCTCTTTCCCACTACCCAGCTCAGTAAGGAATTCTTAAATGCTCTTTGCTAGTTGTTTTCATTTCACCCTCAAAAATTTAGAGTTTGTTTTATGAAATGCATACAGGCCCTGTAATTCCAGCAACACTTAATCCAGGATCTCAAGAAAGCAACTGCTACAGACCCCATTGCCCAATGGATTAGTTTCACCTGCAGAGAACACTCTAAAAGATATCAAAATCATCCTCCCAACCAAACCTAAAAGACAATCAAACATTCATTTCATAACTAGCCTAAAAACTTCATTAGAATAGTGACAAATCATAAAGAGAGAGCCCTCTCTGATTACAGCTTGGCTAGAAGTTGTAATCCAAAGATTGGATAGTGGTTACCCCAGCCGTATTCCCTAGGGAGTCATAGGGAACAACCTGGGTGTTAACATAAATGGCGACTCCACTAGGGACTTCAGGATCTAAAGGTCTGTATACCTACCAAGAGATTACACTCAGAATCTGAACATCAAACTTTCAAACTGCTCCCATACAAACATTTGCAGCCTCAAGGTAAAGCTGGCTCAGAAATCCTTTATACCCAACACAGATACATAGTATCTTTCAGAGCTCCTGTCCAGTCCTTGCTCTATTAATCTTTCAGCAAAAACCCAAAAGGACTAGAGGCTGGCTCCCAAGAAGAATATTCGGTACACTAGGGCTAATCCTGATCCCAACCCTCCTATTGTCTTTGACAATCCCAATACAATCCCCAGACTAATTAGGAATCAGCAAAAACAAGATAACCTTGCTGACTTTAGTCCAGAGACAGTCCACCCTAACCCTATTTCCACTCCAATAAAAGTCTTATTCCGTTCCACTCCTAATTCCCCTAGCTCTCCATCAACATCCCAAAGCCCCCCACCCACATCGTCTTCCCCTATACACATCCCCTTGACTAGCACTCTTAATCCCTCTATACCTGTTACCCCTGGGGTACCCGCTACTCCTATAATCCCAGTCGCCCTTGTCAATCCTCAGAATCTTGTAAACATGGCTATGAGGTATGCACCTCTGCAATTTCCTGCCAATCCTGTGGCCTTGCCTCAAGATTACCAGGCCAAAATTTCATATTTTGACTCCACGGGCCCTTATTCAGCTATCCAACATGCTAAAAGAATGCAAGATCATTTTGAAAATTATGAGATAGATGATGACACTGTGAGGATGAGAATATTTGTCCAAAGCTTAACAGGAGATGTGAGGACCTGGTTCAGGTCACTCCCTGCAAATACCATCAATAACCCTGACGAGCTTTACCAATCCTTCACAAATGGCCTAACTATCCTTTGACACACATTATACACCTTGTAGTAAGAATTTGAATCCTAATGGACGGTTGGCCACCACAACCCTACACGTAGAATATTTTGTGTGGTCGCTCTTCCTACATAATGGCCTCCCACGACACCCCCATAAATGTCTGCAAGGATATTTCTCCTTTCAAACTCTAGTACATATCATTGTAATGCTTCATCAGACCCCATTTTGTACAAATGTCTGGCAATGGCAGAAAAGTCTACCGTGCATACCACTAACTCCTTCTTTTGTTGGACAGTATAACCTTCTAGCGCAGTTCCTTTCGTTAGAAAGTGTATGATGTCTTTAAAGTGACCATCTGCAACGTGAAATGCAAATAGATGTGTGTTAGGCAATCCCTCCTCCAATTTAATGGGCTCTTCCCCTATTTTGATGCGCGACAGATGGTCTGGTCTCACGTTCAGTCGTCGAGGCTTCACAATAACCTCAAAATCATACACCTGGAGCAGTAGCAACCACCTGCAAATTCTCCCCCCCAACACAAGCTTATTGACCAGGTATTTCAACATAGAATGATCCATATACATCTTAAAATGTCCACCAAACAAATAGTGTCTAAAATTCTGGAGTGCATATACCATGGCTAACCCTTCACACTCAGTGGTGGAATAGTTCTTCTCAGCCTTGGATAACCTCTTTCTTGTGAATGCTATAGGATGGTCAAATTCTCCTCCGCCTGCCTGTGTCAGTACTGCTCCCAGCACTATACATGATGCATCTACATGTACATGAAACTCCTTCCAATTCAGGAAGACTAAAATCAGCGCGGTGACCATTTTCTCTTTCAACACATCCAAGCTTCTCTTACATTCCTCATTCCAACAAAATGTGAAATCCTTTTTTAACAACTTATCCATAGGCACGGTGATCTAGGCATAACCCTTGATAAACTTCCTGTAATACCCAGTGTGTCCTAAGGTTGCACGTAGCTGTTTCACACTCCTCGATGCCTCCAAGTTAAGTATTACTGTGATCTTTGTGGGATCTACCATCAGTCACTGTCTACAAACCACATGACCCAACAACGTCCCAAAAGGAACATAAAATAGGCATTTATTCAAATTGAGCACAATCTGGGACCTTCAACAAGTATCTATTATCAGGGACAAACTTGCCACATGGCATTTTACCAGCCCAAACACAGTCTAGTCATCAAAGTACACGTCCAGAAACTTATGAATAAATTCCTTGAACACAACAATGACTACACGTGAAAAATCATATGCACATTCTTCAATCCAAAAGGCATTACAGTGTACTGAAAACATCTCCACTCAGTGGCGAAGGTCATCTTACTTCTATCCTCATGCGTGATTTTGATCTGATGGTACCCGAAGAACACATTAGTGGAGTATGCTTTCTGGTCACCTACATTATCCAATACCTCATTAGTGAATGGAGTTTGGAAAGGATCATGTACACAAGCTTTATTCAATTTCCTGAGATCTAAGCATATTCTTATTTCATCCTTCTACTTCTTTTCCTATACCACCATTGGGCTTACCGAATCAGATTCTTCTATGGGCCCAATGATGCCTACCGTGAGCATCTTGTCTAGTGCTAAGTGGACCTTGTCCTTATACTTCGGATTGAGACAGTAAGGTCTTTTCTTAGCCGGCTTCGAGCTGGGTTTTAACTTGATCTTCATAATGCCAAGGTCTCCTATTATCCCTTTTAGCTCCATAAACTTGGTAGGGAACAATTCCTAGTATTTGCGGAGCAATTTAGCAACCTTATCCATCGTTGCATCATCCCAGTAATCTGTAATCTTCATGAATTTGGGCTCCACCTTTGTACCAATATTTACCCGTTTTGTTTTCAGTAGCGCAGTTATATCATTATTCTCAATCTGTGGTCCCTCAACCTCGCAGTGACCCTCTGTTTCAAGGATGTTAATATTTTTCAGATCCTCATCTTCTTCTTTAGTAGTCACATTATAGCACTCCATCATGCGGCTCAGCCAAATAGTCTAATTGGGTTGAATGAGATCCAAAGGAACTTGTGGTATCCTAAAGATTGTTGCTTTCACTTCTTGTAGTGCTTCGTCAATATAGTCAAACCCATCTTCAAAGATAAACGTCATTATGAATCCTTCGCGTAGGATATCCCATTCACTCGTACCATGGCGGAGCTCTATTTCCAGGTACCAGCTCATCAGGATGACATCCAAGGTATGACAGAACAAGTGCACCCATTCTGGTTGGGGCTTTGCTCCATAAGCCTAAGCCCATTTGGCCAAGTGTGCACATAGATCATCCTTCCCATCATATTTGTCTATCATTCTTACCTTTGGCTTCCCAAAGCGTGTTTGCATCATCCTCCTACACTTGCACCAATCATCAAAGCTACCCTTGTGCGTACCCCACCATCTTGTGGGCATAACACGCAGTGCCCAGTTCAAATACAAGAAGCACTACTTTTCTGGTACCTCCCTCTCAAATGCATCCAAAAATACATCAACATCACTCAGGCCATTATAAGTGGGCAAATCTCTTACCTTTGTTGATACACAACATAACGACCAGGTCATCATGTTACAGCTCAACGTGGTTACTTCATGTAGTTGATTCTACTAGCGCTCGAATTCTTCATCAGAATTTGAGGTGCAGGAACTCTTGCAATCCCATTTAATTCGTCCATCCACTGTTGGATTCACCCCATCTTGGTATTGCGCCATTATCTTACATATACAGTCCAAATCGTCATTCCTCTCATAATCACTGACTGTTTTAGTATAGCATGATCCTTCAGCGGGATCTAGGGATAATATTATGCAGAGTGATTTCTTCTCCAAAATCATCGTTCGCTTCTTTAGGTTGATTACCCCATTCATGTCAGTAGCCCAATCAATGCCAAGGAGCACAAGGTAGGGGTTGTTTTCATCCATAATTTGTATTACTTCAAAGTCATCCAATGCGCTCATGCCTTTAATATCTAAAGTCACCCCTTGCATCCTCCCCATGGGGATGATCTTCTGCTGATTTTCCATCCTTAACTGAATCAGAGACCACTGTAGCATGGGTATTCCCATCCGTTCCCAAGTCTGCTTTGGTAGGAAGTCTGGGTCTGACCCCAAATCCAAAATAACCTGATCCATTTCATATTCTCCTATCTGCACGGTCAATCACATCTGATGTCCTATCCTTGATTTATGCTTACCATTTTTTCATACCACGTGCGGTTCACCCAGAGTGTTTCCAACGCATCTAGTTATAAGCTCTTGTAATCCCTTCACAACCTTGCTATCATGCAACAACTTCATGTAGGTTTCTAGAAAGGTCGTAAGCATAGAAGGATCCATCTCTTGATCAGGTTTATCCTTACTTCTTGAGGTAGAGTCCTCAGTGAGGCTCTTCTTTTCTTCCATGAATATTTCACATGCGTGCTCTAAATCAAATTCAGTCCCTTTACCGGAGCTTTGTGAACCCATGTGATTTCTTTAGGCTATTTCCCCTTATCATCGCCCATTGTAATTCCACTTCGGAGAACTATATTCATGATCGGATCCTCTTCATGAGGCTCAGACCTCATCATCTGTAGGTTCTGAGTCAGCTGAGGTGGTAGCCCCCCTTTGTCACGTATCCTCACTATCAACACAGGACAATCCTCTATTTCATGTTCAAACAGAGTGAAATATTTGCACGATAGACGTGTTGGATTAGTGCAATCATGGGCATAATGTCTCGGTCCTCCAAAGTTGTAGGAGATTAGCTGTCTGCGACCTGTACTAGGTCCTCCTCCACCTCGGCCTTGTCTGCACCCTTGAAAACCTATTCGTGCCATCCCAACACTCTGGTCAGGGGGCCGCATTTCTTCTTGAACCCTATAGGCAGTTGTTGTGCCCATCAACAATTCATAACTTTTGCAGTTGCACTCATCATGTCCTACTAACTTGTAGAAGTTGTAAAATAATTGCTATAGGGTTTGTACAAACTTCTGCAGTAAATGATAGTTATCTATTGTATGTTTCCCGACTACCTGACATATAGCACACCACAACACAGGCCCCACACTCAGTTCTACTTGGGCTTCCCGCCTCAAAAGCATCGACCCTCCTCCTGCAATATAGTTCGCAAAGACCAGACAATGGTCTTTGTCATGTCCCTGACCTTTACATTTCAGGCACCATATCTCTTTGTGCACCTCCAATCGAACTATTCTATCTTGCTTCAAACTTTACATTTCAAGGCAAAGATTTTGCAACTCCACATGGATCTGCTAAACCCCCAAATTCAGATGTTACATTGGTGTTTCGTGCAGTCTCATTGCAATCTCCAAGGACTCTGCCTAAGTTGTAATCTTCTGTCGTGATAACGCAACCCTTAGGTGTGGCAAGAGTGAAGCCACAAACCACTCACGATACTATCCATCCATTAAGTTCATATTTTCTTCATAGATTTTTAACTTCAACCTTTGATCCAAGACCCAAGGTGTCTTGCATGGTTTCATCGCGATTTCCGTGAACCACACAATTGAGTGTGCCTTGGATTTAGGTCTACTGAACTCTTTATTCAGCGCAGTCTGGATATATGCCAACCCAACATTTGGGTTATCGTTAGAGTACTTGATGTACCAGGTTAGTTGCATGAACCTACAAAGCGCTAACCAATGTTGCCTTCTTCATGTGATCATCTGTAGCACCCTGAGCTTCCCATACAGCTTTCACAACAAACCAAAACTAGTCCAGGTCCTCATTTCCTAAGCCTTTAAACAAAGTCAATTTTATTAAGTTTTCCATGTTCAACTGTGGTGGAGGTGGTGGTGGTATGGGTGAAGTTGCAGGAGATGGTGGTGAAGTTGGAGGTGTTGTGGGTGGAGGTGGCGGTCACGGGAATCCCTATCTTATTAACTGAATTTCACTTTGCAGAGAAGCTTGTACTACTCCCTCTTCATCACCCAATGGCAGTGAAATCAGTGGGCTATACTCAGGACCCTTTCCTCCTTCATTTCGATAAGTATTTCCACTTTGTGTAGCTCCAAACACCAATGTAGCTTCATAACCCGTTTTTCGTACAATAACATCTTAATCCAGGTATTCAAAGACTTCAAGTACTTACCTCGCAGACCTTTGAAAAAATGTCACTCCACCTAGTTGTAACTAACTAAGGTATCGACCGCGAATTCAGTCACAAATCCTCCTATGATGTGATCGAGCCAATGATCGACAGCACAGGTGATCTTATCCTCAGAGGCTTCCAGTCTCACTACTAACTCTAGGGTCTAGACAATAGGACCATCAAGTCTCCACATTTCATGGCTATCTGATAGCTTCGTGATCCACTCGTATAGATCAACTGGAAAGGAACAGAAAAAGATCTTGTGAACTTTTGTATACAAGTACATGCCCATCAACTGTTCCTTTATTAGCCATGGATTTTTGTTCTCCTACGCCGCAAATTCATGGATCTTCCTATGCAACCAGTCTTCGATCTCTTTCTTAGTTGGATTCCATAGATATCATCACACATCTCTCATGTAGATTCTGGTCTCGGAAATGGAACCATTTTTTGGCTGTGTGGGGCCTGACCCAAGTTCAGCATTATTTAGCCAAACAAATTCCTATTCTATTGGCCCTTTCGGCATTAGCCCGCGGAGCACGGACCAAAGTCTCAGTCGAAGCAGTATGGGGGGATGCTAGAACAAAGTTTCAACACCTTGATATGATCATGATGTCAGTTTATACCCTCTGTTCCTACATTCAGGCAGGTTTCATACATTTTCTTATAGAGTGCTCCCCTTTGGTTTATGTAATGCCCTAGCTATCTTTCAAAAGGCAGTCCTGGCCATTTTTGCTGATCTAGAATTTGTAGAAATTTATATGCATGACTTTTCTGTGTTTGGTGATTCTTTTTAGGAAGCTCTCAGAAATCTGGAAAAAGTACTTCTTCACTGTCAGGAAGCCCATCTCGCCTTGAGTGAAAAGAAATGTAGATTAATGTGTAAACTGGGAGTGGTACTTGGCCATTTGATTTCTGGTAAAGGTATCCAGGTTCATCCAGCAAAGATCGAAATCATTCTGCATCTTCCTGCACCCAAAACTCAAAGGGAAGTAAGAGGTTTTTTAGTACATGTTGGTTATTATAAGAGGTTCATTGAAATTTTTTCTAAGATAGCTGCTCCTCCTTTTCAACTTCTAGCTAAGGATAGTGAATTTTCTTGGACTACAGCTTGCCATTAGTATTTTGAAATATTGAAGGAAAAGTTAGTGCATGCACCAGTTTTAAGAGGTCCTAACTGGTCTCTGCCTTTTCATATTTCCTCTGATGCTTTAGATTTGGCTATTGGTGAAACCTTAGGACAAGAGGAAAATAAGCAATCTTATGCTATTTATTATATTAGTAAGAATTTTTCTTCCGCTGAATTAAATTATTCAGTTACAGAGAAAGAGTTTTTAGCTGTAATTTTTGCAATTAATAAGTTCAGGCACTATATTATAGGATATGAAATATTTGTACATAATGATCATTCCGCTACTAAATATTTGATGAATAAACCATTAACTAGTGATAGAGTGACTAGGTGGTTACTATTGTTGTAGGAATTTAACATTACTATTGTTGATAGACCAGGAAAATCTAATGTTGTAGTGGATTTTCTTTCTAGATTAGATAATCATGGTGAAGAAACTCCTGTTAATGATGATTTTCCAGATGAACATCTTTTTTCTATGTCAACAGATTCCCCGTGGATTGCTGACATTGCTAATTACTTGGTTACTGGGAAAACACCACCCCACTTTTCTGCTTGTGAAAAGCAGAGTATTGTTTAGAAAAGTGTTGCATATTCCTGGATTCAAGGAGATCTCTTTTACACCGGTCCAGATCTGATTATCCGTAGGTGTTTAAGAGAGGAGGAAGTGTTTGACATGAAATCTGCTCACAATGAACCTTGTGGAGGCCACTTCGTTGATAAGTGGACTGCATATAAAGTATTGCGTGCTGGTTACTTTTGGCCCTCCTTGTTTAAGGATGCCAAATAGTATGTCAAGCATTGTGATAGCTGTGAACGAATGGGTCAGCCTAGTTAAACCAATGAAATGCCTTTATTCCTCAAGTTATGATTGAGCCACTTGAAAAATGGGCTATTGATTTTATAGGACCAATAAATCCAACATCATTAAGTAAAAAGCATATCTTGGTTTGTATAGATTTTGTTACGAAATGGGTAGAAGCTAACGTTGTTTCTTTTGCTACAGAAAAAGTTGTTGTTGATTTTCTTTTTACTGAAATATTTCCTAGATTTGATGTGCCTAGAGAAATTGTTTCTGACAATGGTGTGTAGTTTATTTCTAATCTGGTATAGTGTGTGATGGAGCAATATAAGATCCGACACTGGAAATCCACGACGTATCACCTGCAAAAAAATGACTAGGTGGAATCCACAAACAAAGTGATCAAGTCCATTCTCACAAAGAAAGTTAATATTGTAGAAATTTCACCTGTAGAACAAACCGATATATGCAATGTCCTAAAGCATAATACTTTTTCTACTTCTACAAAATATTAAGCGGAAGCATAATCGAATTCATGAGCAACATCAAGTAGAACATGCATAACTGATCAAGAGAAATCAATCACACATAACACAGAATATATCACTGGGGAAAGCACTAGCATAAAACCCCAACACTGTATTATCAATCAAGTGGAAATCCTCTTCAACATATAAAAAGAATCATCTCAATATCTATCCTACTCTCTCTGTAAGAAAAAGATCCTGATGATCTTCAATCAGAAGATGAAGATCATAGACTACCTAGGCCTCAATATATAGGCCACAAGTCCTCCAATATCCTATAATAGATGCTTCTCCATGCAAGGAATACTTACTAGAAATATCCAAGCATCTGATAGTACATTGTCCCTCATCTGATCTCAACTGGGTCTCTATCTGAATTGACATGCAACAGTTATCCATGAGTGAATCCTCAATTATCTAAAATAATAGTTTTCACATGCATGTAGGCATTAACAAACTATATTTTATTATTTTAACAACTTGTTAAAATAATCTAACTGGACTTGACTAGTTAGAACTAAGTCAACTGATTTTCTCATTATAGAACTGAACCTTATCTCCTTTAATCAAGGGATAAATTCCTAAATCAAGAGAGAAAATAATTGCATGATCTCACGAAGACTTCAAGTTTAATTTTCCATAATTAATTAACTCAACTGAATTAATTAATTAATATTTCCAACTACTGTTAAGACCAAAATTAATTTTACTTCCTATAAATAGACTAGGGACTACTATAAATAGGGAGGGACCCAGAAATGCTATTTTTAGAACTTTCTATTTTTAGCGGTTTCACCTCTCACCCAATGTGGCTAGTGAAACTGCTATTTTTAGACATGCTATTTTTAGCAGGTCTATTTTTAGCACATTCTAAATTTAGCATTTCTTGTTGCAAACTTTTCAACACTCTCTCTCAATAAGAAATACTTTCTCTCAAACCTGATCCCATAACTCTAGAATGTTCTACATGCAACGCATCTACCCGATCCACTTTCTCCAACAACACTTGGAACAAAAACACTCCCAACTGACCACTCTGTTGGGGTAGGAACATACTATGATGCTGAAGCTCTACCTGCTGCTAACAAGTGCTCCCTCTCTAACATCTGCGCTACTACAACATCTCCATGCATCTCGTACCATTGCACACCTGTCTGTGCCACTTAGCACTGTGCAAAACACTTGTGCCTCTCACATCATTGTAGCCTGCTAGTTATGCGCTGTCCTAGGATTCCCTCTACTGTCGCTCACTTTACCACTCCATCTGCATTTGTCTCTACCAATCAGTCAGTTATTGCTACTCCACATCAGGGATCCTATAGCAAGGTCTCATCCAAGAGGTTGGATACCTCAAGGATCCTACCCCTCCTCCTTGGGACGATCAATCCACATCACCTCACCTCCTACCTGTAGGTATGGCTGCATGTGATCCCTCTGCCCACCTAGCTCGAAGTTTCCCCTTACTAGAGGATTCTGCATGAGTATATGTCTCTACTTGATCTCCTCTCAGCTTCCCCTATTGTGGCTGCTCCACAACCTCCTGAAGATTTTGCACCAATCGTGGCTCCTCCACAATCATCTGAGACTTCTTTTGGCTCTGCATGTTGAGAGGTAATATACCCTCCTGCTCAACCACCAAGTCTCTAACCTTTGCCTTGCTCCTCAAGGCTTTGTATGCATCTTGTACCTCAAGTGCATACAGGTTCTTGGCTATCACACCAATCTATATCCACTTTCTCACCGTCACGAAATTTTCTAGAAAAGGAGCTGATTTTAAATCAGCAATATCTCCCTCATCTAAACTCTGATTCAACCTTTTTTTATTTTTTTATTTTGGGTATTTTTCTGCAAGGAATCCAAATATGCTATTTATTTCTGAAAATTTTGTACAAAAATATTCATATCTTCTCTGCAAACTCTTGGCCCAAAACTCAAAACTTTGAAATCTCCTCTCAGTATATTGTTCTTTCCTTGATCACCTGTGCTCTGATACCATGAAGAAATTTCACCTATAGAACAAACCGATATATGGAATTTCCTAAAGCATAATACTTCTTCTACTTCTACAAAACATTAAGCGGAAGCATAATCGAATTCATGAGCAACATCAAGTAGAAAAATGCATAACTCATCAAGAGAAATCAATCACACATAACACATAATATATCACTGGGGAAAGCACTAGCATAAAACCCCAACACTGTATTATCTATCAAGTGGAAATCCTCTTCAACATACAAAAAGAATCAACTCAATAGCTATCCTACTGTCTCTATAATCAGAAGATCCTGATGATCTTCAATCAGAAGATGAAGATCATAGACTACCTAGGCCTCAATATATAGGCCACAAGTTCTCCAATCTCCTATAATAGATCCTTCTCCATACAAGGAATACTTACTAGAAATATCCAAGCATCTGATAGTACATTGTCCCTCATCTGATCTCAACTAGATCTCTGTTTGAACTGACATGCAAGAGTTATCCATGAGTGAATCCTTAGTTATCTAAAATAATAGTTGTCACATGCATGCAAGCATTAATGAACTATATTTTATTATTTTAACAACTTGTTAAAATAATCTAACTAGACTTGACTAGTTAGAACGAAGTCAACTGATTCTCTCATTATAGAACTGAACCTTATCTCCTTTAATCAAGGGATGATTCCTAAATCAAGGGAGAAAATAATTGCATGATCTCACAAAGACTTCAAGTTTAATTTTCCATAATTAATTAACTCAACTGAATTAATTAATTAATATTTCCAACTACTGTTAAAACCAAAATTAATTTTACTTCCTATAGATAGACTAGGGACTGCAATAAATAGGAAGGGACCCAGAAATACTATTTTTATAACTTTCTATTTTTAGCAGTTTCACCTCTCACCCAATGTGGCGGGTGAAATTGCTATTTTTATACATGCTATTTTTAGTAGGTCTATTTTTAGCACATTCTAAATTTAGCATTTCTTGTTGCACACTTTTCAACAAATATGCATCGAAAGGACTGGGTAGAATGATTACCAGAGGATTTGTGGGCATACATAACTACTTGGAGAAATAGCATGAGACATACACCATATGAGCTAGTATACGGCAAATAGGTTTTGTTACCAATTGATTTCCAGATCAAAACTTTTAGAACTACAATTCACTTAGGACTAGATCTCTTTGAGGCACAACAGCAACGTCTTCTCCAATTAAATGAGTTAGATGAATTTCATAGGGATGTTGTTCAGAAGAACATACTAATTCAACAACAACATAAAAGGTGGCATGACAAGTCTATTAAGAAAAAGCAGTTCCAACTAGGTGATTGGGTGCTCCTTTATGATTCTGGATTTGAAATCTTTAAAGGGAAATTCCATACATGTTGGATGGGACCTTATGAAGTGATTCGAGTATTTGAGAATGGAGCAGTAGAAGTTAAAACTATTGATGGACAAAATTCAGTATTCTTGGTAAATGGGCACAGGCTAAAGACATATTTTTAGCCACCTACCAGGAAAGATTTTACACAACAAGTCCAACAACGATTTGGGATGGTAGTGGTGAATGGTAATACCAACCTTTCGAAAACATGAATTCTCTTTCTTCTTAAAAAAATCAAAAATAAAAAAATTATATAAAAAAATAATAAGGAAAAAGTAAAGGAAAAATATTTTCTTGTAATTATGAAAATCAGTTTGCTGACATGATTGCAAAAGGATCAACCTAAAAACCAGCTTGCTAGCAGGAAGATCAAAAATCTTTAATAAAAATAAAATGTTTCTTGATCTTTAGATATGCTAGCTACTACCAAGTAAAAGCAGGTTTAGCAGAACCAACCTTTATATAGTTGGGGTAATTAGCATGGATATTTTTACTCAAGTAACACTTAATTTTCATTGTAGTTATTTTTCTTGCACCAGTGCAGGTAGACCCTCTAGAAAATTTTCTGCCTTTATTCATATTCCACTTTCGTAATATTCCCTCAGTTTTCTTCTTCAATCCTAGAATGATTAACCTTCCCAAATTCTTCTAAATTTACCTTGTCCGCTTCGAAGAAATCCCACTTTACCCTTGAATTTTTTCCCTATCCCACTTCTATTTATTCCCTCTTTTGGTACTATTCCTGGAATCCCTGTAACAGAAATCCTTCCCATTCTAAAAATTCCCCTTTCCCACTTCTTTATTCCCTCACGGATTTATTGCAGGATCTCCCACAAAGAGCAAAAGGATATGCTCTGAAGCATCGAGAAAGGGCAAAGCAAATTTTCAGTATAAGTTGAGGAAGTCATGTGAAATCCAGCCTATATTTTATTTAAATTCTCTGTTTTAGATATTTTGCTTGCACTAGTGCAAGTCTGTTGTCCTATATTATTAAATTAGTAGAAAGGTACAAGTAGAATAGTATGATTTAAGCAGTGCAATCAAATCAGTGTAAGCATGCACCACGTCAGCAACATAGTACAAGTTTTTATTATAACATATGGCATAGAAAGGTGGTCATCATGAAAATTATATGAACTCCTTTCACTTAACCGACCAAGTACTTATGCTATCTTACTAACTGGGTGAAAGTTATTTAAAGTACAAGGTGTTTTTAAGTTAGAAATCATGATATTTTTTAATAAATGCTAAGTTATTTTCTTGAATTATGAAGGAATGCGGACATGTTTTAACCATTCCTTTGACATGATTACCCCTCTCTGCCATAATCATAAACGTCCTTCAATCATAATTATTACCTCACCTAGCCACTAAACCGCCACCACAAGTACCAATCTGGCCTGACCTCAAAGATAACGTGCATCTACGGTGAATGAACGAGTGATCTGATGGAAAGGACGGTGGACAGTTAGATTTCTATTTATAAGGACCAATTTCCTTGGTATTGCAAGTAAAATTTCAGGACTCGACTATTCATAGCCATTAAGCAGCAATGTCGCCTATTCAGAATGAACCCCTATCTCTCAGCATAATAGAGTAGACTATTGAGTATCACAATAGTCTTGCACTATTGTGAGACTCGGGTTTTCTTCCGTTTCTACAGAAGTTTGATTGGTATGATAAGGAAGTGGCTTTACAGTTTGCAAAGAGTTTTAGAAATAACTGAGTGAGAATTGGGCCTCTCAAATTCAAAGTCATAGAGGAATTCATAGCAGCAGCGACGGGCTTAGAGAACACTAAAGAACACTCGTTTAAGAATCAGAAGCTAGAAACGAAAAGTTGGAAGCATTTTGTCATTGATAAAAAGATAGAGGTAGACTAGAAATTAGGAGTTCCGCATAGCGCCCTGCTGGGTCAGTGGAAACACCTCCTTTTCATTTTAAAAAAGTTTGTGACCTGCGAAGGAAGATACACCCGTACCTTGGTATATCACTTTAGAATGCTACAACATTTTGAAGCCATTTGGCATGTTTGGTGGAGGATGAATTTCCCTTATTTTCTACTCAAAAGCTTGGAGAAAATGGGTAAAAGCATATAGGATGATAGGGCAGACTAGGCCAACACAAGGGTATATCATCATGGCTTGATAAAAATCTTGGTCCTGAAACAGTTAGAAGTGAAAGGTATGACATGGGAAGAATTGTTAAAACAGCTGTACAAAGGGACATCCACTAGAAAGGGGATAGAGGACCCCGCCAGCACAAGCAAGAGCCTAAGAAAAATGAAAATGGAAGTCCTTCTTGCACCAGTGCAAAAAGGAAGTGATCTGAACAACCAGAGAAGGCCTCACCTTCAAGTGAGAGGAAGGATAGCGCACTAGCTGAAGAGACCATTTTGACCCCTGAAAATCACAACTTGTCAATCCTTGTAGATGTAGCAAAGCTTTCAGAGGTCGAGGATGATGCTCTATTGGCCGATTTTATCAAGAAGCCTTGGAAAAAGAGTAAAGTCTCTGATGAAGGCAATGAAGCATAGTCCCCTAAAGGCAATGAAGCATAGTCCCCTCAGGGCGTGGAATCCCCTCTTGTACCAACGCAAGAATAAGAACTGGAGAAAGAAGCAGAAGAAGAAGAAGAAGAGACAGAGGAAGAAGAACCAGACGATGAAGAACCCACAGAAGAAGAAGAAGTAGAATCAGAGGAAGAGAAGGTGTAACTCGAAAAAGAAGACAAAGACCCTACAAAAGATGAAGTAGAAGAAAAATAACAGGAGGTGGAATCTGAAGAAGAAGCAGGAGAAGGAGAGGCAGGAGAAGAAGAACCAAAGGAGGAAGAACCAGAAGAAGAAGAACTAGAAGAAGAAGAACCAGAGGAGGAAGAACTGGAAGAAAAGGGACCAAATGGAGAGGAGTTTCTTGATGTAACCATGGCGAAGCTGGAGGTCCCTGAGAAAGACATAGCTCCTGCCGAAACAGAAAAAGAGAAGGAATTGGTAACTTCTGCTACTTTCGTAGTTGAGTTAGAACTTCAAGTACATAATTTAGAGAAACTTGTAGCGAAAGCATAGGAGGACAAAGAATAGAGCAGAGGAGAATTGATGGCAGAAATCTAGAAGAAGAAAAGGGAACTTAAAGTCTGGAAGTATCGAGCTACGCAATGTTTCAGGAAACTTAAAATGTTGACTAAGAAGTTAAAGAGTACCAAAAGGAAGAAGTTTGAAACATTGCAGGGTAATGGAAGTATCCTAGAGCAAGATTGAGCTAGAGTGCTTAATGTTTCGAAGTTTTTTGCAGAGGTAAAGAGTTGTGTGAGGACACAGAATAGTCTAGGGATGGGAGGATGTTAGCCACCTAATTTGCTCCCTTTTGAGCAGTTTTCCCTTTCTAAATCATGACCACTTACCACTATTTTACCTCTCTTATACACCCTCATCTTGCACTAGTCCAAGAATAATGACATATTTCACATGAGATCTATATTTCATATTTTTAACTTAACATAGCATTAATTAATTATTTATTATGTGATTTCTTGCTTATAATCACTCTTGTAACTTATCGATATCTCCAATGTTGTTTGATAATTAAGTGCTTACCATGACCGCTGATCCTAGTGTAGGATCGGATCTCACACTGATACCAGCACAATGAATCTTTACAGCAAATCCAAACCTCCTTGATCACCACCTTGTTTTGTGCTGCTTTAGCCACAAAAGTAGGTTATATCTAAAAGTAGCCGAGCTCCAACCAAGACAGTAAGGAAATCCAAAGGTAGCTAAGATCAGTTTTATGAAGAATAAATAGCTGGACATTAACTATGGTCAATTTTGTTACACTGCCTAATTTTTAAGGCTGAAAGCTAAATTCTGCATATCAGTTATGTAATTGGTTAAACGATCCATTTGGCCTTCGGCCAAGAATCTATATAATGAGGAATGTAAATAGGACAAGTTTTTTCTTGATAAGTTTGTATAGAACAGAGATATAACCAGGGAGGCAGTAACAGGCCTGTATTTTTTGTTATCGCCCAAATTTGATTTGGACTATGTAATCACACATGTATTTGCCTCTATGAATTAATAAGAAGGGAGCTCCGCCTTATGTTTTCATGAATCGTATTTTTGTTTGAAAGTTGATGAATTGATAAAGTGCTTAGTAGCATTTCAATTTAAAAAGAGAAACGCATTGGTTGGCTAGGGCCCAGCCAACCCAACACGTTTACCCTATTTTTTGTTATTGTAATTTATGTTTATATTGCCAAGTGTGATTTAATGTTCAACACACGAATTCCTGTTTGAATGAAAGCATATCCACAGTGTGAAGTACTTAGAATTTATTTTCCTGCATCTAATTTTGGATTGGTTTCCCCGCCTAGTCCAAGTAGGAGAAATAACCCTGCACCAGTGCACGTTGGTGTGCTATTCATTTCTTGCAGTTTTGTTTGATTTGGTTTTCCCCGCCTGGTCCAAGCAAGAGAAATAACCCTGCACCAGTGCACATTGGTGTGTTATTCATTTCCTGCAATTTTGTTTGATTTGGTTTTCCCCACCTAGTCCAAGCAGGAGAAATAACCCTACACCAGTGCACGTTGGTGTGCTATTCATTTTATGTAGTTCTGTTTGATTTGGTTACCCCACCTGGTCCAAGCAGGAGAAATGAACCTACACCAGTGCACTTCCAGCTGTTCTCTTTCTTTCGTTAATGCTTCATGATAGGATAAATTATAAGGATTGTTTATTTATATATGAACTCTGTTAAAATCAGAAGCATTCATTTTTACATGTGGAATTTGATTTCACAACATTTGCAGTAGCTAAGCTTTTATTTCAAGAATTAAATACTAAGTGTAAGAAGCTCTGATTTGGTGCAAGAACTAGTTTCTTGCCATGGGATTTGAGTGCTCTGAACTTGAGAAAGTTTAAGCCCTTGCACGAAGGAAAACACTTTTATTACAAACACTATTTATACCCTCTGCATAAATTTCTATTGTTGCACTAGGGCAAGTAGACTGCACCAGTGGAAGAAGGAAATCTCTATATAAGCAGGTTTGGAGGGCCCATTTGTTAAGACTGCTAAAGTGTCTCTGCTAATGAAAAACACTCACTCAGTAGTTAATCAATAGTTGGCTAGAGTGATTGCTCCTTTACTTTTAAATATCTTTTGCAAAATGCATTCTTCCTTGTTCCAGTCTAGATTATTTTGATGGTTCAAGTTGCCTTCTTCTTTCTTTAGTTTGATTCTACATTTTTTCCTTTAAAGAAATTAGGGATTGATATTAGAAATATTCATATAATCTCTGGCATTGCATGTGCTTGGTCTCTAAGTTTACAAATCCCCCGGGTTGACAATTAAGTGTTGAGAAGTTTGCTTAAGTGCAATTCCTGCACCCAACATTTTGGCACTGTTGTTGGGGAGGCGATTTGATTTGGTAAGAATTTTTTGATTATACTATAGAGTTAATTTTTTCTTTCATTTATTCATTATTTTTTTGAAAAGCTTCTTTGAAGGAATTTTATTGGTGTTGATTGATTTCTGATAGCATTGTTTTGCTTATTTTTTTCATTCTTTTTTTGAAATGAATGCCTAGAAAAGGTAAGGGTTCAAAGCCCACTAAGGGCCGAAAGAATTCTGAAAACCATTCTCATATTGGATCTCCTTCTATGAGCAGGAAGCCCAATCCAATTCAAACCCATCACATAGGAATAGTCCACCTAGATTCTGGTGACAACAGCTCAGGTGTGGTTCAGTTTATTGGGAGCAGAAGGGAAACAATGGCAGACTGTGAAGATCATGGGGAAAGGACTGATGAAAACCAAGTAAGTGGGGAACAATCCACTTTTGTGTTTCCAATTGTGGACCTCGATACTATGGCACAAATGAAGAACATTCCACCATCAGCTCTCCCTCATTTCCATGGTAAAGTTCATGAAGATCTCGCCTCTTTTCAATTCGAGTTTGATATTTTTTGTAGAACTTATGATTATTCAATTGTTGCTCAGAAGCTAAGATTATTTCCTGTTACTCTCAAGGACTCAGCTTTGGCTGGTTTATGGGGTTAGGAGGAAACACTATAGCTTCTTGGGATTAGATGAAGAGAGTGTTTTTATCTAAATATCAAGAATATTACAAAACTAGGGACATGCAGGATGAGATTTTTACAATCATACAGGATGATGATGAAACTCTTGAAGACTATCTAGAAAGATTTATTTATATTTTACAAAGGTTGAAACTTAAGCTTGATTCCAATACTATTGGAACATTGTTCTTAAGAGGACTTACAGATAATGCTAGAAATAATTTAAATATGTTAGGACAAGGTGATATTTCTCAGCAAACTTTCGAACAAATTTGTGAATTATGCAGGAAATTTTCCAGGAATCAGTATGGATCTGGTAGAGTAACTTGAAATAGAAATAGAAAAATTGAATCTACTAATGCAATGATTATTGGACTAGAAAATAAAATGGAAAATATGAAAATTGATATAATGAATATTGTTACCAAATAGTTAGACTCTTTAAAATTTCAACAAAAAGTCATGAAGGAACAAGAGTCATTAAGTATTTTCTATCCTAAATGTAGAGACAAGCATCCTCCTAAAGAAATTCCTCTTAATTTGAGAAACTAATAAGTGTGTTATTTGTGTAGAAGACCATATCATAGAAAAATGTCCCTCTATACCAAGACTTAAAGCTGTATTTATAGGAGGGAAGCCTGAAGCTGACTACTTGTATGTTATGGGAGCAAAAATAAATTGGCCTTAGGTAGGTGCAAGTATGGCTCCTGAATTTTCTCCACACTATTTTGGTTAAAATTCACATGCATATTCTTATCCTAACACTAATCAGCAGTGGCAATATGGAAACCAATATCAGCATGGGAAACCTTCTCAACCATGGAAACAAGGTTGGATAGGGCAAACTCATTCTCCATATTCCTACCAGCCACCCATGCAATCATATCCATCTACACATGCACCTTATCCAATGCCTCAACCTTCGAGTCAGTCTACTCCACCATTACCTTTACCTCCACCTTTTCAACCTCCTTAGTTGCCTACTCAGCCTATGCCCAATCCTAACAATAGTAAAACAGTCCAAATGATCCATGTAACAAACCCACCTTTATTCGAGTACCAGTCTATTCCAGTTGGGGTTCATGATATTCAATTAAGATCGGGAAGGACTGTAACATCAGAAAATTAGAAGCAACCAAGAGTGATTGTTGAAGAGAAAGAAGAAGAGGAAACTCTTAATCATTCTCCAAAAGTCGTCACTTAGCAGCCCTTACCCTTTGAATCCTTGCCACCTTCTTCCAACCAGCCTCCCTTCCTAGAGAAACTAGTAATGGAAAGAAGTGAGGCTATTTATGAGACTAGTTTGGCATCAGAGCTTCAGAATCTTTTCATTAAGATACCTTTTCTCCAAGCCATCAAAGAGATCCCTATTTGCACTAAGATTATTAAGGAACTCTGTCTTGAGAAACCCGAGAGGAAGAGATTGGAACACCAAACCATTCAATTATTTAGTAGGGTAGCAGAGTTGATGACGGTATGTGTGTTTATGGAAAAATACACTGACCACAGAAACCTTGTTGTCTCAGTTCAGATTGGTAATGTCCTTGTCTCTAATGTTCTTAGAGACCTAGGGGAAGCCATTAATGTCATGACTAAGAAAACCATGGATCAAATTTGGTTATCTCATCTTCGCCCTACTCCCACTGTGCTTGAATTAGCAGATAGATCTAAAATTAAGCCAGCAGGAGTATTGGATGATGTGATCATCTCATTAGATTCTTGGGAATATCCTGTTGATTTCATTGTGCTTCAGCCAAATAACCCAGTAGGAGGATATCCCTTGATCTTGGTTCAACCATGGCTTGCTACAGTCAATGCATATATTGGATGTCGCTCCGGTGATATATATATTTCACATGGAGAATCTAGGAAGAAAGTTTCCTTATACCCCCCTACCAGATCCATTCAGGGCCTTCGAGATACTTTATGGTTAGACTAGAGCAGTGATGAGGAGACTCAACCCATTTCCTTTATCCATCAGCATACTGGGTCTTCACAAGAAGATGAGATTCAAGATTTCTTGAATAATCTAGACTCTATGCCTAATTTTGAGCTATTCAGCCAGATCTTCAGCCTAGATTTTTAGGATAATCATGATTTTGAATCTTCTACATAGCTGCATTCAACCACCCCCTTGAGTACTCATGAGCCTAATACTACTCTTGTTGAGATTAGCCCTAGAAAATCATTGTATATTAGTTCAGATTTGGACTCATCTCAGCAAGAGCAACTTGTGAATTTGTTGCAAAACCATCTTAGTGCCTTTGCATGGGGCTATGAAGATATGAAGGGAATCCCCCCTGAAACTTGTACACATCACATCTATATTAAAGAAGGAGCCCGACCTATCTGACAACCCCAAAGGCGAATGAACCTAGCTCTAAGAGATATTGTGAAGGAAGAAGTACAAAAACTCTTGGATGCTGGTTTTATCTATCCTATTTGCAACATTCAGTGGGTCTCTCCATTAGTGCTAGTACCTAAGAAAGATGGAAGATGGTGTATTTGTATTGATTATCAAGAATTAAACAAAGCCACTATCAAAGATTACTTCCCTCTCCCCTTCATTGATCAGGTGCTTGATACCCTTGCAGGAAAGAAATAATTTTCCTTTTTGGATGGCTTCAGTGGTTATAACGAGATACAGATTTCACCTGGAGACTAGGATAAAACTATTTTTACATGTCCATGGGGTGCATTTTATTATAGAGTGCTCCCCTTTGGTTTATGTAATGCCCTGACTACCTATCAAAGGGTAGTCCTGGCCATTTTTGTTGATCTAGAATTTGTATAAATTTATATGCATGACTTTTCTGTGTCTGGTGATTCTTTTCAGGAAGCTCTTAGAAATCTGGAAAAAGTACTTCTTTGTTTTCAGGAAGCCCATCTTGCCTTGAGTGACAAGAAATGTAGATTAATGTGTAAAGCAGGAGTGGTACTTGGCCATTTGATTTTTGGTAAAGGTATCCAGGTTGATCCAGCAAAGATCGAAATCATTCTGCATCTTCTTGTACCCAAAACTCAAAGGGAAGTAAGAGGTTTTTTAACTTCTAGCTAAGGATAGTGAATTTTCTTGGACTACAGCATGCCAATATTCTTTTCAAACATTGAAGGAAAAGTTAGTGCACGCACCAGTTTTAAGAGGTCCTAATTGGTCTATGCCTTTTCATATTTCCTCTAATGCTTTGTATTTGGCTATTGGCACAGCTTTAGGGCAAGAGGAAAATAAAAAATCTTATGCTATTTATTATATTAGTAAAAAATTGTCTTCTGCTAAATTAAATTATGCAGTTACAGAGAAAGACTTTTTAGCTGTAATTTTTGCAATTAATAAGTTCAGGCACTATATTACAGGATATGAATTATTTGTACATACTGATCATTCCGTGATTAAATATTTGATGAATAAACCATTAGCTAGTGGTAGAGTGACTAGGTGGTTACTATTGTTGCGGGAATTTAACATTACTATTGTTGATAGACCAGGAAAATCTAATGTTGTAGCAGATTTTCTTTCTAGATTAGGTAATCTTGGTGAAGCGACTCCTGCTAATGATGATTTTCCAGATTAACACCTTTTTTCTATGTCAATAGATTCCCCATGGTTTTCTAACACTTCTAATTAGTTGGTTACTGGAAAAACACCACCCACTTGTCCAGTCATGAAAAGCAGAGTATTGTTCAGAAAAGTGCTGCATATTCTTGGATTCAAGGAGATCTCTTTTACACCGATCTAGATCTGATTATCCATAGGTGTGTAAGAGAGGAGGAAGTGTTTGACATCTTGAAATCTTCTCAAATGAACCTTGCGGAGGCCACTTCATTGATAAGCGGACTGCATATAAAGTATTGTGTGCTAGTTACTTTTGGCCCTCCTTGTTTAAGGATGCCAAACAGTATGTCAATCATTGTGATAGTTGTCAAGGAATGGGCCATCGTAATCAATCCAATGAAATGCCTTTATGCCATCAAGTTATGACTAAGCCATTTTAAAAATGGGCTATTTATTTTATAGGACCAATAAATCCAACATCATTAAGTAAAAAGCATATCTTGGTTTGTACAGATTTTGTTACGAAATCGGTAGAAGCTAAAGTTGTTTCTTTTGCTACTGAAAAATGTGTTGTTGATTTTCATTTTACTGAAATCTTTACTAGATTTGGTGTGCCTAGAGAAGTTGTTTCTGACAATGGTCCACAGCTTATTTCTAATCTGGTATAGGGTGTGATGGAGCAATATAAGATCTGGCATAGGAAATCCACGTTGTATCACTCGCAAGCAAATGGCTAGGTGGAATCCACCAACAAAGTGATCGAGTCCATTCTCACAAAGAGAGTTAATATGCATCAGAAAGACTAGGCTGAACGATTACCAGAGGCTTTGTGGGCATACAGAACTACTTGGAGAAATAGCACAGGACATACACCATATGAGCTAGTATATGGAAAACAGGTTCCGTTACTAATTGAATTCCAGATCAAAACTTTCAGAACTGCAGTTCAGTTAGGACTAGATCACTCTGAGGCACACCAATAGTGTCTTCTCCAATTAAATGAGTTAGATGAATTTCATAGGGATGCCATTCAGCAGAACATACTAATTCAGCAACAACGTAAAAGGTGGCATGACAAGTCTATTGAGAAAAAGCAGTTCCAACCAGGCGATTGGGTGCTCATTTATGATTCTAGATTTAAAATATTTAAAGAGAAATTCCATACACGTTGGATGGGACCTTATGAAGTGATCCAGGTATTTGAGAATGGAGTAGTAGAAGTTAAAACTATTGATGGACAAAATTTAGTATTCTTGGTAAATGGACACAGGCTAAAGAAGTATTTTCAGCCACCTACCAGGAAAGATTTTACACAACATGTCCAACAGCAATTTGGGATGGTAGTGGTGAATGGTAATACCAACCTTTTGAAAACATGAATACTCTTTCCTCTTTAAAAAATCAAAAATAAAAAATTATATAAAAAAATAATAAGAAAAAGGTAAAGAAAAAATATTTTCCTGTAATTATGAAAATCAGTTTGTTGACATGATTGCAGAAGGATCAACCTAAAAACCAGCTTGCTGGCAAGAAGATAAAAAATTTATAATAAAAAGAAAATGTTGCTTGATCTTTAGATATGCTAGCTACCACCAAGTAAAATCAGGTTCAACATAACCAACCTTTATACAGTTGGGGTAATTAGCATGGATATTTTTACTCAAGTAATGCTTAATTTTCGCTACAATTATTTTTCTTGCACCAGTGCAGGCAAACCTTCTAGAAATGTTTTTTCCTTTCTTCATATTCCACTTTTGTAATATTCCCTCAGTTTTCTTCCTCAATCCCAGAATTATTATCCTTCCCACATCCTTCTAAATTTACCTTGTCCGCTTCGAAGAAATCCCACTTTACCCTTGCATTTTTTTCCCTATCCCACTTCTATTTATTCCCCCTTTTGGTACTATTCCTAGAATCCCTGTAACAGAATTCCTTCCCATTCTAAAAATTCCCCTTTCCCACTTCTTTATTCCCTCACGAATTTATTGTAGGATCTCGCACAAAGAGCAAAAGGATATGCTCTGAAGCATCAAGAAAGGGTGAAACAAATTTTTAGTATAAGTTGAGTAAGTCATGTGAAAATCCAACCTATATTTTATTTAAATTCTCTATTTTAAATATTATGCTTGCATGTTGTCCTATATGATAAAATCAGCAGAAAGGTACTAGTAGTATAGTATGATTTAAGCGGTGCAAGCAAATCAGTGCAAGCATGCACCTCATCAGCAACATAGTACAAGTTCTTTTTATACCATATGGCATAGAAAAGTGGTCATGATGAAATTTATATGAAGTCCTTTCACTTAACCGACGAAGTACTTATGCTATCATACTAACTAGGAGAAAATTATTTAAAGTACAAGGTGTTTTTAAGTTAGAAATCATGATCTTTTCTTAATAAATGCTAAGTTCTTTTCTTGAATTATGAAGGAATGCAAACATGTTTTAACGTTGCTTGGACATGATTACCCCTCTCCGCCATAATCCTAAACGTCCTTCACTCATAATTATTACGTCATTTTTATAGACATTTTTGGGCACTGCAACCTCAATCATAAATGTCCACAAACTGAGGGATCCTAAGTCCCTAAAAGTGTTGCTTCACTACCTAAAGGAACAAGGTGAGCTGATTACATCATCTCCCAGAAGTTCTCCACTAAAAACTGCTCAGAAATGGTCAAAACTGGACCATACTGAATACCCAGTGCAGAGGGTGTGATGCATATCATCTTCCTAGTATAAAGGGTGCGATGCATACTGAATGGCCCCTCTGTAGGGTGCGATGGTCAGGAATGGACAAATGGCAAGGACAATTTGCAAGGTGGAAGATCATGGAATCTTCCAGAAGCTTCCCCTCTGACACTTGCCTCTCTAGTTTCGACCAGGGATGAGTAAGAGATCATCAGTCTCCAAGTGGAATAAAGAACTATCAGAGAGAGGACACTAATCTAGACCCCAGAAGATGACCCACCCACCTACAATCATCTATATATGGATCACTCATCACAGAGATCCAGAGGTTGGAATATTGTATCTTGTAGAGAAGTGCTGTTGGTTTTCTGGTGTAACTTCATAGTGTTGGGTGATCTAAGCTTTACTTGAGGTGAAGAAGGGCTTTCTTGCCGGAGGATGATGCTGGGTCAGAACATATGGTTGTAATCCTCTTGCTATTCTTGATCTTAATAAAGCTATTCAAGTTTTCCTCCATATTCTTGTATGTTTGTTTATATATGCATTTGTATGGTTAACACATATCTGGTCCTGTGTTATTTATGAATATAGATCTCTGTTCTTCGATAGTAGTATGCTGCTTTGATTCCACAGGTGCTTTTTGAAGCTTGGAGGACGAAGAAGAAGCGGCAAAGGTCTATCAGGAAGGAGAGGAATCAAGCAAGGAAACCAAGTGCAAGACTAAGGTTGGTGTCCTTTGTTCCACTCTTATCTATTTTCATAAAGGAAAGCGAAAGTAGACTTTACTTATTTGTTTCTAAGATAGCTACCAGTCTTAGTGGGAATAACAGCTCCAAGTGGACACTATTCCTGGTAACAAAATGGCGACTCCAGTGCGGAGCAAATAGATTGTTTGTTAGTCTATCTTTGTTTATTTTATAAACTTACAGATGGAGCCTAAAGTCAAGCTAGCTAGCCTTCGAACTGCATTTGTTATACAAATGCAAAGTAGATCAATGTTGCTTCATTCTATCTCTGGATTTCGTTTATGAATTAAACAATAGATCTACAAACGTTCTAATTGCCCTAAGTGGTGGCTCTAGTAACCTCCTTAGATCAACCCCTGTGATTTACATTTACTAAAGATCACTTACTCGGCCTAAATCCCTGAACTGAATTGCAAATTGTGAGAAAAAAATCGTTAAAAGTCTCGCACTGGTACCATGGCACCCTGCCTTCAAGGCAGTCTATATGCATCACACTTCCCGTGTGTAGTAGGTGTGTTGCATACTGAATTCTCTGTGTGACAGGTGCGATGGTCAGGGAAGGTTAACTTTACCTTCAGACTTTTGTTTTTTCCTCACTATTTTCAGTCCTATTCAAGAGTTTTGTTGTCTGTGGTCAGTGTATCTCTGTGAAAAACCCCCTTCTCTTACAGCATTCTGCCTCCATTGTGAAAATAACTGTAAGTGTTTTTATGTATTTTGCGCCATTTTCAGTTCTCTTTTACAAAGAAGTAGCATAGTCGAACTGTTGTTTCTTAATTTGAAAGTGTCGTAACTGTCGTTTTCAGTCATAGAGGAAAATCCCATTGTTCTTGATAGTTGATTATACAATTACTCTTGTATATGATTTTAATTAGTAGTTTTTAAAAGTGTCAAAAAGCAATTTTCATTTCAAAATCGCAAAGTGTCTCTCTTACCTTCACTTCGTTTTGAAAAGAAATATGTTGAGTATTGTCGCTTTGAAAATAATTCAGATTTGCACTTAGCTTTCTTATTGTCATTCATACATTAAGAAGGCTTAAAAAAATTACATGCATGTGCATTTTCATTTAGACTACTTGGCTTGATTTAGGACAGTGCATTTAGTGTGTGCTCTATGCTCTTTATTGAAAGATTCTCAACTTTCTTTCCTTAGTAGCTAGGATTTTCATTGCCAGAAGAAGATTAAACAATTGTTTATCATCTTAAACTGCATTTTAGGAATTGTATACAAATCACGTGGTGAACCTGAAAGGCAAATTTTTAAACAAGATCAACTTAAAATAAATTTAATGAATCTAACAATGCTTTGGAACCTAATGCACAACATCTAGAGGTCTAGGCTAGAGACGTATTCCGGCGTCGTAAAACCTGGTAACTGTTGTTTTCATTTTTGGTTGGGTGATTCCTCCACTCTGAGATGGCAAGTGCCAGTACGGACTTGTGCTCCCATGTACCATTGAGTATATATTGGGAGACCACAATAGGCTGCATCCTTTATCCTTAGGAAGCCATGTCTACCACCCTATCGATCACAATGCACTGAACACAGCATTCGAGAAGATTGACTGCCGTACCATAAAAAGTATTTTGCAGTTTTGTGATTGGTTTGGTAATCCCCTCTGCCTAGATTTCAAGAGAAGACTATTTTTCTCCTTTTCAGACTCCTTAAAAGAAAAAGTCCATCTCAGCACTTGTCACTTCAAGCTCACTAAAAATCGAAGGCGACTAGAGTCATCTTTTATTTCTTCTCGACTCTTTAAAATTGAAAAAACAAGTTGTGTCAAAGCATCTAAAATTTATTTTAATCGGAATAACATCAAAAATTCCCTCATTGGTCTTTAGGTTGAGAAAAATGGAGTCTACCAACCAAGGATTTCCCCTTGGAGGAAATCCTAGGCCCTTCTCCTCTTGGGGAGATGTTGGTGCACCCCACATGGCCACATTGTCACTTCCAGGGTTGACGATTGGTTTTCCCATATGGCTCTCCTCTACCTCTGTCATTTAGAATACGGTAATTCCTAAACAGTCAAGTCAGCAACTAGATGATACTAGAGTTGCCTCCCAACCTTCTACTTCGTCTGTTTCTCCCTCTCCTCCTTCCTCTTCGCTTGATAAAGCTGGTAAATCTAAGGATCAAGTAACCGAGAAGAAGAAGAAGCAGAAAGAGAAAAAAGAAAAGAAGAAGAAGGAACCAAAATCGAAAGGGGGCAACCTGGCGTTGTCTAGCGAAAATCCTCACATTGCACCATCTAAACCTAAATCTCCATGCGTCATTTGCAATGGAGACCACTATCACCGAGATTGCCCCTACATCCCTCGAATCTTAAGGGACTGGTCTCCTTGTTTTCACAATCCAGTGTCGTCAACCTCTAATTATCATATTGAAAGCACACCTTCAACCAGTGAAAGTGAAGTATCTGGACAGAAAAGGAATCCCAGGTTTCCTTGTAAATTGTGTGAAGGCAATCACGCCGTCCACCATTGTCCCTTCCTTGACAAAGCTAAAAGAGTTTTGGATGACCATCCTGCTTCACCGCTACGGCTCCATCCTGGATATAAAAAGCTCTTGCCAAGTCTACCACTGGTTGAAAATCTGGTTGGCCCATCATTTTGGTCGGCCAAAATGTCTATCATTGAAAATGAACCCTCTGACTCCATACTAGATGAAAGACAAAGGGTTGAGGCAGCAGTTGACCCGGTCTTACCTTCAGAATGTTCATCTTCAAATGATACCGTCACTGAAGATAAAGAGAATGACACCGTTCAAATTCTCTTCGTAAACACAGACATCGATGAACTTGGGGGAAATCTATCCATTCCTTTATCGCAGGAAGGAATTTCATTAGAGTCATATCCGGCCGTCTATTCGGTCCCACCTCCAAGCAACCTAGTCATTTCCTTCGACTGGAATCTACTAGGCAGACCCCATTTACCAGCTAGTGTACCATTCTAAATCATTGTACAAGCTTACAGAACGGTCATGGCTGGTACCATCATCGATGAAGGGGCTTCTATGAGTATCCTTTCCTCAACTGCTTGGAAAGCGCTTGGCTCGCCATCGCTTCTGCCTCAAATGAGAAATATGATAGGATTTGACAAAGGAACCGATCGACCATTAGGGATCCTTCCAAATGTGCCCATTACTTTGAGAAGGAAAAATATTCACATGAATGTGATGGTAGTTCAAGGACCCCTATATTATAACCTACTCCTTGGATGTGACTATATTTATTGCATGGGAGCCATCGTCTCCTCACTCTTTAGAGTAATGTGTTTTTCGTACGAAGGCATAATGGCTAAGCTCGTAGACCAACTATCATTCCCCGGTTCACACATAGAAAATAGTCAAATGCCATCCCTAAATGGTCTTTTCATGCAAGGAATGTCTCATCAATCTACAGTCCGTCCACCTAATGAGTGCGAGTGATTCAAGAGGATGTGACGGAAACGCAAGGGGCATGCACCCTGGTCTGTTTCGGCAGGAAAACCTTGGGTATAGAGTAGGTTTCCGCGGAGGATATACGACTAGTCTGACGAACCTGTCCTTATAGGAAAATGGGATTAGGCTAGAATAAGATACCTTCGTTAAATTTATGTGAGTGGAGGCGTCTGCGCCACTCACCTTTGTCTATTTCGGTAGACATCGCCAAGGAAGCATTTTTTTTGCTACGCGGATGAAAGTTTTCAAGGTAACCTGGGAATTTTTCGCTAAACCTGAGGGCATGCAAACATTTCCCCATGCAAGTGAAGTGTGACCATTTATTTTTTAAATTTGTAGGTCCTCTAACCCTTTAAACCCGTAAGGCTAGTTGTTTCCTAGCTTGCATAAAGAAAGGATATGAGGCAAAGCTTACAAAAGGTGCAAGCCCCATAAAAAATGGCATCTTAGATGAGACATCCTTATTATACGACTAGCGAGCAGTGTTACCGCAGGGTTCAAGCTCGTTTAAAAATAAATCCACCACGAGCAGTTTTAACGCGGAATTCAAGCTCGTTAAAAAATAAACATAAGAAAATGAGCAAATGTTTCCCCCAGAGTTTCAGCTCATTAAAAAATGAACCGGTAAATAACCATTGTGGATGCCTTATCATTAGCTTTTGAGCCTTGGTCGTGTTCTCATCATCACCTCCACTCTGTTTTTTAGGCGATCATTCACCTCCATTTGATTGTTTACCCTTTCAAGGAACATTTGCGAAGAGTGATTCTATTAGCCATCCTTGTGACACTGCCGTGATTGGAAAATTCCAAACCTTACCTGGAATTAGTTGCTACCCGAAATCATCACTCGTTCCTCAAAAATGAGTCTGCTTTAAGCTCTTTTCAACTCACTTGCAAAATATGAAAAGATTTCCGATTGATTAGCCTCTCTGGCTCGTTAAAGTCATCGGATGTGCTATCCCTCCTCTAGATTTTAATCTTTTTGGACCTGAGGGATTATTACACAAAACGATCGAGCACTTGTCTTGTTCGGCTCGTTAAAACTATCAAAAATTCATCCCTTTCGTATTATTTTATGCTTTTTCGGACTTAAGGGATTATATGACGAAAAAGAATCTTTGGAGTTTCCTTTCCATCCATTTCAGGCTCTCTAAAATTGAAAAGGACCGAGTTATCTTTTTCGTTAAACTCGTTAAAACCTAATAGCGACAAACTCATCCAAATGGACGAGAACGAGTTTCACTGTCGCTAGGCTTGTTAAAATATAGCGACAGGTTCGCCCAAAGGGCGGATTATAGAAGAAGCATATGTTATCCTCCTCAAGCTTGACAAAAGTAAAGAGGTACTGGTTAGCAATGACTGGGCAAAATTGGGAAGAAAAGTTGGAAAAACTTTATTGGTAGCAAGTTGCTCTTGAACATGACACTTTCTCTCCGCATCCGAGTCGGGTTGGGTTGTTGCGTTCACTGGTCATATCACCATTGGTCCGTCACACCATCCATCTTTGGGGCTAACGCTACCAATCCATCGTCAGTGTCACCGATATGTTCAAGAGAAGTCATTCAGAGAATTCGCCTGTGTCTCACCCACTGCAATACATTCACGCTCCATTCTTTTCATGACCACCACCCTGAACACTGTATCATCAGATCGTTTTCACCTCCAAAATCATTTGCTTTGTTCCATGTCGTAGATGTGGGATTCATTAAGGCCCTCCTACGATGGGTCACTTCTTGTCAACATCATCTCATTATCCAAGAAGTCGACCTAGGAACAACCCTTTCAGTACTTTGAAGCTTGCATGCCTCAATGGCAAGTTTTTAACTTCTGGCGACATGTTTACATCAATGGCCTTCGACCGAAAGATTTTGCGTGGTGCTTGACGCCAAGTCCATTTTTCACACCATGTGAATTATACTATCGTACCTTGAGGGTCATCATCATTATCGATGATTCCTCTCGCGCCTGTTAACAGCTTACATTATTGGTTGGTAATCAGGCGATGTCTTTCCATGTTCGACTCCAGAACATCTTTCACATGGATCGACTTGTACTACAGGTGAAGATTGAACGAGTTTGAAGACCCTAGATCTAGTTTCATCCATCCGGGCTGCGATATATTCAGGAAAATAAAGACATCAAATGTACATCATTGTTGAACAGATGATCACCCAAATCAAAGGATGATGGCTCTATCAGAATCATCAGTCTGCCACAAAGATGATTGTCTGTCCTATGTACATGAAAATGAATTTATAAATTTGGGCATGGGAATGCTCGCCTCAGATAGATCACAAAAATAATATGAAGATAATGTATTGTATTGTATCTTATTACAAGTTGCCTTCCAGTTCGAAAAACCTTAGATCCTCATGATAAAGCATCTCACCCGACATCAAAATATTTTCGACCTCATGCTTTACGGGGCAACTGTTATAGGCATATTTGGGCACTGCAACCCCAATCATATATGTCCATAAACAAGGGCTTCTGAGTCCCTAAAAGTGTTGTTTCATACCCTAAAGGAACAAAGTCAGCTGATTACATCATCTCCCAGAAGTTCTCCATGAACAATTGCTCAGAACTGGTCAAAATTGGACCATATAGAATGCTCAGTGCTAAGGGTGCAATGCATCTCACCTGCTACATGAAAAAGGTGTGATGCATATTGGAAAGCCCTTCTGTAGGGTGCGATGGGCAAGAGTAGACAAATGGTAGAGACAGTTTGCAAGGTGGATGATCATGGAATCTTCCAGAAACTTCTCCTGTGACACCTGCCTCTTTGAATTCACCCAGGGATGAGTAAGAGATCATGAATCTCCAAGTGGAACAAAGAACTATCAGAGAGAGGACACTAATCAAAATCCCAGAAGTTGACTCACCCCCTTGCAAACATCTATATATGGATCCCTCATCCCACAGATCAAGAGGCTGGAATCTTGTATTTTGTAAGGAAGTGTTGTTGGTTTCTTGGTGGAATATCATAGTGTTGGGTGATCTAATCTTTTCATGAGGTGAAGAAGGGCTTTCATGTTGGGAGGATAATGCTGGCTCAGATCAATGGGTTGTAATCCTCTATTCTACTCTTTCTATTAATAAAGCTATTCGAGTTTTCCTCCACATTCTTGTATGTTTGATGATATATGCATTTGTGTGGTCAATATATATCTGGTCCTATATTTTTTATGATTGTAGATCTTTGTACTTCAATAGTATTATGATGCTTTGAATTTACAGGTGCTCTTTGAATTAGGGTAAGCATGGAAGGAGCGGCAAAGATCTGTCAGAAGAGAGAGGAAACAAGCAAGAAACCAAGCACAAGACTGAGGTTGGTACTTTTTTCTTCCCTCTCATTTACTACTCATAAAGGAAAATGAAAGTAACTTTAGTTTGTTTGTTTCTAAGATAGCTACCTGTCTTAGTGGGACTAGCAGCTTTGAGTGGACACTAGATTTCCCAATAGCACTTGCTCAGATTTAAATCTATGTACCAAGGGGTTGAAGGAGCCATAGAACCACTCTACTTCATGAACCAAAGGAGGCAACATGGACCTAGACCTTACCAGCAGGGAATGCAAGGGATATCCCAGACTGATTACAACCCCAATCAAGCCACTTCCATGCCTTCTTGGGGTTCGTCTGCTCATCCTTCTTGGTCCACACCCCCTCCTTGGTCGTATCCATCTCAATACCATACTCAACCAACTGCTCACTCGTTTCATTCTCATGCTCAGCCACAACCTCAGTGGAATGCACCTCATCAGGGGTGGAGGCCCCAATACAAATCTCCTCCCACTCTTTTGCCTACACCACCTATGCAACCGCAACCATTACCTCCTGCTCCTCCAAGGCAACCCCAGATATTAGCTCAACCAAACCCAAACACCAATAACAGATAGGCTCAGTAGGTATATACTGGAGAAACAACATGCCCAACCTATGCTGTGGAGATTCAGGAGATCGACCTTCGATTTGGGAAGGTCCTCCCAGATAACTAAGCTCCTCCTAAGGAGGATGAGGAAGCAAAACAGGAAAGTGAACCCAAAGCCATTCCACCCTTTCTTGAGAGACTAACTGGAACCACGCAACCAAACCCAGAAGAAACTAAACTTCTGGGAGAACTTAAACAATTGTGTTTGAAAATACGACTTCTCCAGGCCATAAAATATGTACCAATCTATAATATATTGATCAAAGAGAAGTGTTTTAGGCACCCAGGCAGGCACAAGAGAGATACCCCAACTATCAATGTCATAGGACAATTATCTGACCTGATGTTGAGGTAGGTAATCTATCCAAAATATCTGGACCCTAGGAGTCCTTTAGTCGATGTCCACATCAACGGCACCATAATCCCCCACACCTTGATTGATCTAGGGGCTACCATTAATGTAATGAGCAGGAACACTATGCTCAAGCTCAACCTTCAGAGTTCCCTAAGAAAGACCTCAACAGTACTGCAGTTGGAAGATCGCTCCACTGTGACTCCTGAGGGGATTGTGGAAGATGTCATGGTCTCCATTGATTCTTGGGAGTACCCTGCTGACTTCTTCATTCTTCAGCCAAAGGCAAAGCTCACTAGGTATCCCCTCATCTTGGGGAGGCCATGGTTAGCTACTACAGATGCTTTCATCAGTTTTCGAGTTGGGAGCATGACCATCAAGAATGGGCATATGTCCAAACAACTAGTCCTATATCCTCCTGCCCAACCTCTGCTATAACATGACTTACCTCTCTGGCAGGAGGAAGAAGATGAGGGTGAAGTCTACTCTGCACCATTATGCACAGTGGAAGCCACTAGGGAAGGTCCTCAAACCGAGGATGATCATATTGAAAATTTGATTCAAAATCCACCCCCTAGTGTGTTGCCATTAGAAGAGTTGGTGGAAGAAACCCAAGCCAGTTCTTTAGTTGATCTCTGTGTGGCTGATTTGACCTCTCTATAAGTTAAAAATGTGGAATTTGGCCATGAAAGAACCTTGAAGATCAACTCATCCCTATCCACCTCTTAGGAGAAAGATCTGTGTAGCTTATTGAACAACGATTTGGATGCTTTTTCTTGGAGCTACAAAGAGATGAAAGCAGTCCACCCTTCAGTCTGTACCCATCACATTTACATTAAAGAGGATTGTAAACCAGTTAGGCAGCCTCAAAGGAGGATGAATCTAGCCATTAAGGACATTGTCAAAGAAGAACTGCAAAAGTTGCTAGATGCAGGATTCATCTACCCCATCTCTAACAGTGAGTGGGTTTCTCCTTTGGTGCTTGTGCCCAAGAAAACCAAGAAGTGGAGAATCTGTGTAGATTATCGAGAAATTAACAAAGCCACCAAGAAGGACCATTTTCCTTTGCCTTTCATAGGTCAAGTGTTAGACGGCATGGCAGGGAAGAAGTTCTTTTCATTCCTAGATGGGTTTAGCATGTACAATCAGATCCAAATCAGCCTAGAAGACCAACATAAGACCACTTTCACTTGTCCATGGGCTACCTTTGCCTACCGAGTCCTTCCCTTTTGGTTGTGCAACACTCTTGCCACTTCCAGAGAGCAGTACTTCATATATTCGCTGAGTTGGTTCATGATTCAGTGGAAATCTATATGGATGACTTTACCCCTTATGGTTCTAACTTCCAAGAAGCTCTCACTAACCCGAGGAAAGTTTTAGCCAAGTGTATTGAAATGAACATGTCCCTTAGTCCTGATAAATGTGAATTCCTAATGACTGAAGGGACCGTGCTAGGTCATACAATTTCTTAGCAAGGTTTACAGGTGGATCCCAACAAGATTGCTATCATCCAAAGGGTCCTGCCTCCTCAAAAAGTAAGAGATGTTCGGAGTTTTCTAGGCTTAGCAGGATATTATAGAAGATTCATTAAAGATTTTAGTAAGCTAGCCTCTCCATTGCTTGGTCTTTTGGGAAAAGATGCTGAGTTCATATGGACTGACAACTGTCAAGAGGCTATGGATGCTTTGAAAGGTAAGCTGATAACTGCCCCAATCTTGAGAGGTCCAAACTAGGCCCTACCTTTCCACATTCACACAAATGCCTCAAACAAATCCATAGGAGCAACCTTAGGACAAGTTGAAGAGAAGCTACCGTATGCCATATATTTTGTCAGTAAAAACATGTGTAAAGCAGAGTTAAACTCTACTGTAACCGAGGAAGAGCTCCTGGCTATAGTCCATTCCCTAAACAAGTTCAGACACTACATCACTAGCTATCAAACATTCGTGCATACTGATCATGCTGCAATTAGGTATTTGATGAATAAACTTGATGTAAACGCTCGTATCATTAGATGGTTACTTTTATTGCAGCAATTTCATTTGACCATTGTTGATAAGCCAGGTAAGGAAAATGTTGTTGCTTATTTTCTGTCTAGACTAGATCTACCTATAGGTGAAGAAGGGATGGTGGATGATCAAATTTTAGATGAACACCTATTTGCTATTTTAGTACTCTCTCCATGGTTTGCTGATATAGAAAATTATTTGGTTTCAGAATAGTTTCCACCATACTTTTCCTCCAAAGAGAAGAGCAAGATCGTGAGGAGAAGTGCCCCATTCACTTGGATTGGGGGAAATCTTTTTAAACTTGGCCTAGATCATATTTTGAGGCGATGTGTCAGGGAGGAGGAAGTTTTTGAAATCCTCCTAACCTATCATGATGGGCACTGTGGGGGCCACTTTGTAGCAAAGAGAACTGCCTTCAAAATTCTACAGGTACGGTACTATTGGCCCACTCTTCATCAAGATGTCAGAAGATACATCAGCCAATGTAACAGATGTGAAAGGACGGGGAAACCTACTCCAAAGGATGAGATGCCCTTGCAACCTCAGATGAATTTCGAGCCATTTGAGAAGTGGGGCATGGACTTTGTGGGTCCTATCAACCCTCCAAAAAATAAGTCCTACGTCATTGTGTGCACAAATTTCCTGACAAAGTGGGCAAAAACAAAGGCAATCAAAGCAGTAACAGAAGAAAAATTAGTTGAGTTTTTGAGGGAAAATATCTTCTACAAGTTTGGCTACCCAATAGAATTAGTCACAGATCAAGGAAGTCAGTTTACCTCTAACCTGATTGAAGACCTACTCACTCATCACAAGATTAAGCACATAACTTCCACCCCTTATCATCCGCAAGAAAATGGACAGGTTGAAGTTACTAACAGAGATTTGGAAGGGATTTTGACTAAGGTAGTGAGAAACAATAGAAAAGATTGGGCAGATCACCTGGTTGAGGCCACCTGGGCCTATAACACTACTTGGAAAACTACAACAAGTTTCACACCCTATGAGCTGGTCTACGGGAAGAAGGCTTTGTTGTCCATAGCATTTGAATATAACACATAGACATTGGCAGCTCAACTGGACCTAGATCTCAGCGATGCACAACAGGAAAGATTACTTCAGCTGAATGGATTAGATGAATAGAGAATGCAGTCCCTTCTCCACTCAGAGGTAGTCCAACTTCAAATAAAGATATCGTATGACCGACACCTCAAAGAAAAGCAATTTCAACCAGGAGATTGGGCACAGCTATATGATTCAAGAGACAAGGATTTCAAGGGCAAGCTGAGGACAAGATGGTCGGGACCATATACAGTGGAAACATGCAATGACAATGGTTCAGTCCTTATTCGGACCATTGATGAAGAAGCCATCCCCATGCTCGTCAATGGGCATAGCTTGATCTACACGAAGCCCCTTTCCAAGCAAGAGTTCATTGATACTCTTAGTAAATCAGTATTGGTAGTGGAGCAGGTCCCTGTCTCCACTCCACCTACACCATGAGTAAAAAAAAAAAAAAATAGAAAAAACACAGAGAAAAGAAAAAAGGTATAAAATATCCCCGGGTGAAAACCTCTTGGAGGCACCCAGGGTAGAAAGTGAGGGTGAAAACCTCCTGGAGGTGCCCCAATTGTCTCAGACTAAAAACAAAGAGAAAAAAAGAAGAAAGATAAAGATAAACCTAATTTCTTTTGAATAAATTGCAGGTTGCAAGAAGGTCATTGCAGGTTTTAGGAGGATCACACAAGACAAAAACAAATGACATGACCAGGCTGCATGCATCCCCCATAGTCCATTCCTCCATCATAGTTACCCTTACCCAAGTTTTGGTCTCACTTGTTCTGAAATTTCACATCCTATAGGAAGCTCTGTATCTTCTACAGGAGGATCCTGTAGAAACTACAGAAAAGCCAAAATCAATCTCAGAAGAGGACCCGAAGGTTGGAAATCTGTCTATGAGGCCCATGAACCTCCCTACCACCATCCATCACCCTATTTCGCCATTCCATCACCCTATGTCACCATTCCATCTTTGTACACCTTCATTGCACTCGTTTTTTGTCCTTGCACAGTCACACACAAAAATTCTATTTCCTTCATTCTACAAACAAAAAAACATAATGACAAATCAAAGCGGCAACCTTTTCACTCACCCCACCTGATACCTTCCATCTGTGATTCCTTGTCAACTGAGACCCTCGTCAACAGTTGTAGCCCCACTCAAATATTATCTTGAATTTCAGAAGGAGAAGCAGCTACAGGAAATCCTACAAGATTACTGTAGTAGCTTATCCCTCTAAAAAACATACTCCAGAGATAGGGTCAGCAAAGTAGGGCATATGAAACATAAAAGGAACTCTGTTTGAATGTGAGAACATTAGTAAAAGCCTAAGGCTGAGGATGTAGAGTGAAAGCAACAACAACAACGAAGAAATGGGTTCCAAAATCTGAAATATGAATAACACGGCCACAACTGAGTAGGTAAGTGCCTAAACCTATTCCTCAATTAAATGAATCATATTTCAAGGCTGCACCACTGTGGGAATGGTTCTGATTGAATGGAATCATTGGCCAGTTAACTGGCCACCCTCGTTCAGCTACACATCCTCATGGAATTCAAATGAGTCCCGTCAAATTCAAAACTGCCGATTAGATACGCAGCTAGCGCATATGGAATGTCCATTCAGGAAAAAACATTCGGGATTAGTAGTGGTGGCAGTAGATAACCAGAGTAAAGGACGTGATGGCAGTCAGACGGTATGCAGAAAGATTGAGACCGTGACGTAAGACCAACAGTCCGGATGGGGATAATGTACCCATCTGGTCACTTCATCTCCTCACCACGAATCACGCCAGCAGATTAAAAGACAGCTCAGTTGAAACCTTCGCCACCCTTTGTTTATTTTGCATTCACGATGTTCTCAACTGGAGTATGCACCTACCACTTCTAGAGCAGCTAACCAGTCATCCTCTGCCAGTTTTCTACCTATTTTTTAAAAATCTCCCGCCTATCGGGCTCTACAGGAGCACAGTTTAATTCTACAGGAGTCGGGAGATTTCTACAGGAAAGGTAGAGAACAACTCTGCAAAAAGAAAACCTGGGATTTTCGTCGAAATTCAAGCTCAAAACGAGGTAGGCTTGGGAAAACTTCTCTGCACATGATTTGTTTGAGTAAGGTGGTGAATTAAACATGGCATTGTATTGAAAAAAGAGAGTGAAAGTTTTCCTGCATATTTCCCCTAAGTCTACACAGTTTCTATTTTCTTCTCTACATCCGAAATCTACCTCCTCCTTTTCAAATTCTCCCGTAAGGAAGATATATGCACCAATAGACGCCAGCCTATGTGTGTGAGGAAATGAATTTACATATTTGTCTACTTGCTAAAAAGGAACCTGTGTCCTTATCCTCTGTTCTATAAAACAAAAAATTCTTCTCCAAAAACAGAAAGTCAAATTCAGGGTGATAGCAGTTTAAAATGGGGGAATTATTGCAAGTTGATGTTGTAAGGAGAAGCACAAGGAAATCCCTTCTTTGATTTCAGAAAACAAACTGAATTCAGCTATCCTTTGTTTCAGTGTTGACTGTTTTTTCTCACCTGAGCATTTTTTTCTGGTTAAAACACAAAAAGGAAGCCCTCAACACCATGCTAGGAAGATTCATGAGACAAGAACCTTTAAACTCTAGCAAATTGCATGAGCACCCTGAGGTGGTGGCCCTCTTCACCAGGGAAAACTGGATATTCTTCTTTGACAAAATTCAGGGTTATGATGAGGAGGTGACTGAAGAATTTTTTATGTCCTTAAGACCACAATTGAAGACACATGCCATAGTTAGTTTTAGGGGTTTGACCCTAGAGCTTACACCTGATTTCATCAGTAGAATCACCGATCTCCCATTGGGGCTTCCTTGGAGCAAAGAGGGGAAATCGTTGGGACAAGTTGCTAAGAAGACATTTTTCTGCTTGAGGAGCATCCTGTAGAAGATAAAAACATGGTTAGAAGGACAAGCTTGCCTCCTCTCTAAAGTGAAGTCAGTTACCAAATAATGAAGTATATCACATGTGAAGGGAGGTTCGACATCATTTATGGTTATCATTTTAGGTTGTTACATGAATTAAGGTATGGGATGGATTTGCTTCGAGGTAGAAAACTGAGCATCCCATATTTCCTCCTTCAGTATTTAACAGAATGTGGTACAAAGCTAAATGCAAGGGTCCTAGATCAGTTGGCCCACCATCGGCTCATCAAACTGTTGGTGGAAGATGCATTACACACCTATAGCTTGGGAAATTTTCAGAAATATGTCTAGGGATGATGACATCAGAACTTTGGATGAGGACATTAACCCATCCAACAGTGATGAGGAGGAGCAAACTGAAGAAATTGAGAAGAAAAATGATGAGGGAGCACAAGACATTCAAGCCGAGGGTAAAACAGAGGAAGAATAGAAGGAAAAAGAGGAATTTGACAAGATTGCTGAGTCTAAGGCAGAAAAAGAGACAAAATCAAAAACAAAGAAGGGAAAAAGGACGATGGTTGGGAAGAAAAAGGCAAAGAAAGCCCAAAAGAAGAATGCCACAGCCAAGGTAGGGGCCCAGACAAAAAAGAAAAGACACACCCTGAGATATCAGTGACACAAGCAGAAATAGTGGGTATGGACATTTCTACAGGAAGTGAAGGAAAAGAACAACAGAAAGAAACATCCCTTGAAATGTTGGCAAGGGAAGCAGCAACTATGCTTGCTACATTAAGCACACCTACAAAACAAAAAGGAAAAAAGAAAAAGGAAAACCTCCATGTACTTTAAAGCCAGAAGAAGAACAAGGATCAAAGTGGGCAAACCCGAGCCACCATCAAAGGAACCAATTGTCATTGAGGACACACCCACTAAAAATAAAGAAGAGTCTTCTCCCAAGATATCTATCACCTATGAAAGAGGAAGCCTAAAAACCTCCACATGGAAAGAGAGAATTAATTTGATGGACTTAAAGGTAGTTCTACAGGAAGCTGAAACATCTCTACAGGAAACTCTAGCCAAGTTAAAGGAAACTAAGAAATTGGAGGACAAGGTAACCAAACAGTCACAGGGGGAGAGCAAGGCCAAAGACATACCTGAACCAACCCCTCAGCCTAATTTTGGCTCCTTTTACAATCTGCTAGAGTGTGGGAAAATCATTCCACAAAAATTTGTTGTACCTTTATTCTTCAAATTAGAGAAAGAGAGGGTCAGAACCCACACATGAATGCAAATCACCAAATATAAAGGAGTTGAGGACATAGGCCACATGGAGGACAAGATAAAGGAATTAAGAAGGGAGTTGGCCATGGTGAGGCACATAGAAAGCAGTAAAAGAGCCCAGCTACAGGAAGAGAATGAACTACTAAAAAAGCAGTTGGAGCTATAGGAAGTTCATAAGGGAGATAGGCTGTTCATTTTGGGAGGGCAGCAGCAGAAAGAAGGTCCTCCAATAGACAAGGAAACAACTGAGAAACAATAGAAAGAGGGAGAGCCACAAGTTGATGTTGAGATGCTAACGAAATACTGCAAGAAAAGGAGTCTCAGGCAGCAGAAGAAGTGCAGATTTTGAAACAGCAGTTACAAGAAAAAGAAGCCCAAATGGCCTGCATGGTCAGCTGGGCAATAGAAGCTTTGCAATGTAGGCAACCTGCTAAATCCTATGCATTATATCTTAAAGACCAATGGCTGTAATTTCAAATTAATACATTGGCCCAAAGGGGCACCATACCATTCCAAAATTACAATCAGTTTATGCATTTGTGTGACAGTAGCTCAGCTGAAGATAAGGCCAAGTTAGTAGAATTCTATTTATACAACTTGGAACTTCCTAACATGAATCTATGGGACCCAAACACTACATTAGGAGATCTACAACTCATGGCCATGGCTTTTTGGTTAAGCCATGAGGAAAAGAGGGTAGTGGAGATTCAGAAGATTATGACCAGGGAGCTAAGCGAGCCACTCATGATAAGGGCAGAACCAGAAGATCCCTCAACTCTCATATATTCCCATCCAAACCTTGCATACAACCCTCACATTGCACCTGACTATGTTGAAAGGCAAGCTTAGGCCATCGCTCACTTTGAAGATATGGAAAGACTGTTTGGTGATAACTGCCTTCATGCTTGCATAAGAAGATGGAATACATTGTCCCATAGTATGAAAATAAGAGAGTACCACTCCCCAACCAGAATGAGGGAGGCTATGAGAAGAGTACCCCTATACAAACAATCAATGCAGAACTTGAAAGCCAACTGGATTGGCCTTAAGTTCGGCTCTCCACTACTGCTAGGGCTGTTAGAAGGGGTTAAGGAAGAAGAGGAACAAAAGAAATGGGAGGAAGTGGACAGAAATGTAGGTTTTCATGATAGAGAAGAGGACATCATCTCAGAGGCTTGGGATGTCAAAGAGGTAGTCAAAGCAATCAAAGATGATGAACTAGATTAGTTGCTCAGAGGATGAGCAACACATTTAGCAGGGGGTGATGATGAGCCCCGGAAATGGGTAACTATATGGGCTCATTTTGCCTATTATTCTCATTTAATCCACCATTCTCCATATTTTTATGCATGATTTTGAATATATTTATGTTAATTGAGTGAATGGGAATAGTCACTTTACCACAAAGTCTAATACGTGCTTATTGCAGATTTTTGGACATTTTTGGACGAAGATCAGGAATTTATGAGCAGATTGACAGCCAAATTCGAAGAAAGAAGGCCGAGGATTTATAGGAGGGGTGTCTCTTGCACTAAATGACCCCTTCCTTGAGTTCTCCACCAACATCTCGGAGTTCAACAACCCACTAAAGATGATTTAAAGGGGCAACCGAGCAGGTCTAGTGAAGTGGCTGTTATTTGCAGTTCTGGGCAGCCAAGCTCCTACAGTTAAGGAGGACTGTTGGGAGTCCTCATTTGCATAAATAGGGAGGCTTCAAGCCTGATTAGTTTAGCCATTTGATAGTCTATTTTCGCATTTTAGTGCAGCGCTGTAATTAACACATTTTCGAGCTTCTTCTTGGAGACAGTGTTGTGATGTAACTATTATTTTTTGATCAATGAAGATGAATCCAGCTTTGAACCAGCTCTGATATTTCTTAGGAGGCTATAACTCTTGGGGTTATGCCCAACCCAAGTGCCCAATACCTCCTTTTTGTACTTTTATGTGTTTTTACTGCATTCATAGAATAATTTCTATCATATAGGTTAAATCTTAATTTGTTAGTTAGGTTGCTTTTGATGATTAAGATAGTTGTTCTTGCTTCAAGTTGATTTGATAGTTTGATAATAGAAAAGATCCACAAAAAGGCTTCAAGCAGTCCTTAATCTCCTTTCTCCCTCCTTGGGACCATGAATTGAAACCAAGGCACTCTTGCTGCCACAAAAACATTGTTTTTTCCTTCCAATGCAATTACTAGTGTTAGAGTTTGAGTTGGAAAAGTTGATATCAATTGTGTTTTCATGCTCAGATCTATTCTTACTCGGTTTTCATAATATTTCTTGCATGATTTCCTATCTATAAATTTCTGTTCATCACATTTTTGGTTTTTAGGTCAGATTAGGTCAAAAATAGATAAATCTTTATTTTCTTAGTCTTTGCTTGGGTCCATTTTGGAAAGTTGTGTGTAGAACACATGTAAGACACTCCAACCTATTCTTCCTCCATCATACAACCTGCTCCAGACACTCTCTGAAGATTTCCTTCACCCATTCGCCATACTATCCCAACTTGCCCTAATTTCTACATTTTTGTGCAACATTGATTTCATCATCTTTGAAAAAATCCAACCATCTTCATCACTCCTGAACTTCATTTACCAGGTCCTAGATCCCTTAGCATCCCTATCCATCCTTCATTTCCACTTTCCCACTAGTTTTCCACCTTCAACCCTCTGAAAACCACTTTCGGCCTGTTCCTATAGAACTTCCTATAGAATTTCCTGTAGTTCCCCTGCAACTTCCTGTAGAAGTTCATGCGAGTGATTTTTCGAAGTCTGATCATCGACCTCCAGAAGGGTGCTAGGGACTCTTTTGGTCCTCTCCACAACTTTCCAACCTTTTGCAAATTCCCACTCCATTTCCTTTTGCCAATAAACCTCTGCACAATCACAAATAGCTAAAACACATGCATAATAATTCTACATAAAATTGCTCGAAAGCACAAAAAGATGAATTTTCCACATTTTCCTTCAGAAGTAGCTTAAACACATGAATTTTAATTTTTTAATAGTCAATGGAATCCATCTTAGTAGTTTACATATCTTTTCTTGCACAAATAAGGATAATCGGTAAAACTAGGGTTTGTTAGGGTTTGTGTTTCCTTTCAGCTTTCATCTTCTCACTGCAGGTAGACTCGCCTCTTTTGAGTTAGTTATCATCCATCACAGTTAAAATCTTCCTCTAAGACCTCATAGAAGTTGGCTTAATCTCCTAGTGAACTTGTGCCAGCTGATCAAGTGACAACCTACAGTAAGAGCTAGTACTTGTTTATATAGCACCGTCGCTTCCAAGTTTGTTACAAACTACCAGGTTGAGAAAAGTAAAGTAGGGAGTCCCAGGAGTTGCAAAATCATTTTTGCAATACTGGAGCTCATCATCTTTTTGGCACCATTGCCAGGGAAGCATCAGATTATTTTGTGATTACTGCTTTTCTTCTATTTTCTACTGCAACCTTCTGCTAAAGTAGTTTATTTAAGAAAAAGTAGAATAGTTGTTTTATTTCAATTATGCAAAAGTAGATTAGATCATTTCCTGCTTTCATTTGAATTCCGCAATTTCATTTCAGCAGGCATAGATTATCATTTCCTGCTTTCATTTCAATTACGCAATTTCATTTCAGCAAGCGTACATTAGCATTTCCTTCTTTCGTTTCAATTCTGCAATCTCATTTCAGTAACATAGATTAGTCCTTTCCTGCTTTCCTTTCAATTTTTCATTTTCATTTTAGTAAGATATATTTTAGTTAGTTGTAGTTCAATCTATTTCAGTTATTGTAGGTACAAGCAGAAAAAAGAAACAAAAATCACCAAAAAAAGAGATTTCCTTTCATGCTTTGTAGGAACAGAGACAATTCAGGAATATTCCTACCCAACACCCCCACCACATCACTGAGTCACCCTTCTCTCTTCTTTGGTGGTAGTGATCCAGAAGAACCTATAGGTGAACCTATAGAGATATACGAAGACCCTATAACAGAAGAAGAGAAAGAAACCATTCCTCCTGAGACCATGGCTAAAAACAGAAAGCATAGGGGAAACGGGGAGAGAGTAGAAGGTGCCTTTCCCATCCGAGAGACCAATGGGGACACAAAAATGAAAAAAATAAGTCCCTCAGCCTTACCTCACTTCCATGGATTAACTACTGAAGACCCTATTACCTTCTTGTTTGAGTTTGTTGTCCTTTGTCGAACTTATGACTATGTAGAAGACAAGCAAAAGTTGAAACTCTTTCCTTCTACCCTTAGGGATGTAGCACTACGCTGGTTCATGTGGCTGCCTAGAAAGAGTATCACAACTTGGGCTCAGATGCAACAAGCCTTTAACAACAAATATTGGGACTACTGTAGGTCAAAGGACACAAAAGAAGAAATATTTCGAATGACCATGGGAAGTGATGAATCTTTAGAAGACTATGAAGAGAGGTTTCAACTCTGTTATAAAAGGGCCAAGTGCACACTTGACCCCAAATCTATGAAGTTGGTTCTACTCGGAGGAGTCCTTGAAGACCTTCTAGATACCCTCCATTTGCTGGCTGGGGGAGACATCAACCAGCTACCTTATGATGACATAAAGACTTTGTTTAGGAACCGTTATAGGGTAGCCAGAAAGAGAGGTAGGGGAAGTCAACTTTTAGCCAGTACCCCCTTGTTTAGTTTATTCCTTAAAAAAAAATTTGCAAATCAGATGGAAGATTTAAAAAGTGAGATGAGACAGACTATTTCCATGCAAATGGATACCTTGCAAATCCAAAAAAAGAAAGAGGAAGCAGAGAGGGCTTTGGCCATCTTTTGTCCCAAGTGCACTAGAAAGCATCCTAAGAACGAATGTCCATTACACTTTGTGGAAGTGTGTTTTATTTGTGAAGAAGACCATCCTACAAATTGGTGCCCTTCCTTGCTCGGATTTAAAGCTATGTATCAAGGGGATGAAGGAGCCACAAAACCACTCTACTTCATGAACCAAAGAAGGCCACATGGACCTAGACATTACCAGCAGGGAATGCAAGGGACATCCCAAACTTATTACAATCCCAATCAAGCCACTTCCATGCCTTGTTGGGCCCCCCCTGCTCATCCTTCTTGGTCCACACCCCCTCCTTGGTCATATCCAACTCAATACCATACTCAACCAGCTGCTCACCCATTTCATTCTCACGCTTAGCCACAACCTCAGTGGAATGCACCTCATCAGGGGTGGACACCCCAATACAACTCTCCTCCCATTATTTTGCCTCCACCACTTGTGCAACTACAACCATTAGCTCCTGCTCCTCCAAGACAACCCCAGATACTTGCTCAACCGAACCCGAACCCCAATAACAGACAGACCCAGCAGGTATATACTGGAGAAACAACATGCCCTACCTATGCTGTGGAGATTCAGGAGATCAACATACGATCTGGGAAGGTCCTCCTAGAGCCAACCTCCTCCTAAGGAGGATGAGGAAGAAAAATGGGAAAGTGAACCCAAAGCCATTCCACCCTTTCTTGAGAGACTAACTGGAACCACGCAACCAAACCCAAAAGAAACTGAACCTCTGGGAGAGCTTAAATAGTTGTGTGTGAAAATACCACTTCTCTAGGCCATAAAAGATGTACCAATCTATAATAAGTTGATCAAAGAGAAGTGTTTCAAGCACCCAGGTAGGCGCAAGAGAGATTCCCCAACTATCAATGTAATAGGACAACTGTCTAACCTGATGTTGGGGCAGGTAATCTATCCAAAATATCTAGACCCTGGGAGTCCTATAGTCAATGTCCACATCAATGGCACCATAATCCCCCACACCTTGATTGATCTAAGGGCTACCATTAATGTAATGACCAGGGACACTATGCTTAAACTCAACCTTTAGAGTTCCCTAAGAAAGACCTCAACACTACTACAGTTGGAAAACCACTCCACTGTGACTCTTGACGGGATTGTAGAAGATGTCATGGTCTCCATTGATTCCTGGGAGTACCCTGCTGACTTCCGTGTTCTTTAGCCAAAGGCAAAGCTCACTAGGTATCTCCTCATCTTGGGGAGGCTTTGGTTAGCTACTGCAGATGCTTACATCAGTTGTCGAGTTGGGAGCATGACCATCAAGAATGGGCATATGTCCAAACAGCTAGTCCTATATACTCTTGTCCAACCTATGCTAAAACATGACTTACCTCTCTGGTTGGAGGAGGAAGATGATGATGGAGTCTACTCTGCACCGTTATGCACAGTGGAAGCCACCAGGGAATGTCCTCAAACCGAGGATGATCTTATCGAGAATTTGATTCAAAATCCACCCCCCAATGTGTTGCCATTAGAAGAGTTGGTGGAAGAAACCCAAGCTAGTGCTTTAGTTGATCTCTGTGTGGCTGATCTGACCTCTCTCCAAGTTAAGAATGTGGAATTTGGCCATGAAAGAACCTTGAATATCAACTCATCCCTAGCCACCTCTCAGGAGAAAGAGCTATGTAGCTTATTGAATAGCCATTTGGATGCTTTTGCTAGGAGTTGCAAAGAGATGAAATGATTCCACCCTTTAGTATATACCCATCATATTTACATTAAAGAGGATTGTAAACCAGTCAAGAATCCTCAAAGGAGGATGAATCCATCCCATAAGTACATTGTCAAAGAAGAACTACAAAATTTGCTGGATGCAGGATTCATCTACCCCATCTCTAACAGTGAGTTGGTTTCTCCTTTGGTGCTCGTGACCAAGAAAAACGGGAAGTGGAGAATCTGTGTAGATTATCAAGAACTCAACAAAGCCACCAAGAAGGACCATTTCCCTTTGCCTTTCATAGATCAAGTGTTAGATGGCCTGGTAGGGAAGAAGCTCTTTTCATTCCTAGATGGGTTTAGCAGGTACAATCAGATCCAAATTAGCCTGGAAGACAAAGATAAGACCACTTTCACTTGTCCATGGGGTACCTTTTCCTACTGGGTCCTTCCCTTTGGGTTGTGCAACACTCCTGCCACTTTCCAAAGAGTAGTATTGAGTATATTCGCTGAGCTGGTTTATGATTTAGTGGAAATCTATATGGATGACTTTACCCCTTATGGTTCTAACTTCCAAGAAGCTCTCACTAACCTAAGGAAAGTTTTAGCCAAGTGTATTGAAATGAACCTGTCCCTAAGTCCTGACAAATGTGAATTCCTAATAATTGAAGGGACTGTGCTAGGTCATACAATTTCTCAGCAAGGTTTACAGGTGGATCCCAACAAGATTGTATCATCCAAAGGGTCCCGCCTCCTCAAAAAGTAAGAGATGTTCAGAGTTTTCTAAGCTTAGCAGAATATTATAGAAGATTCATTAAAGATTTTAGTAAGCTAGCCTCTCCATTGCTTGGTCTTTCGAGAAAATATGTTGAGTTCATATGGATTGACAACTGTCAAGAGGCTCTAGATGCTTTGAAAGGTAAGCTGATAACTACCCCAATCTTGAGAGGTCCAAACTGGGCCCTACCATTCCACATTCACACAGATGCCTCGAACAAAGCCATAAGAGCCACCTTAGGACAAGTTGAAGAGAAGCTACCGTATGCCATATATTTTGTTAGTAAAAACCTATCCAAGGTAGAGTTAAACTATATTGTAACCAAGAAAGAGCTCCTGGCTATAGTCCATTCCCTAAACAAGTTCAGACACTACATCACTGGCTATCAAACATTCGTGCATATTGATCATGCTGCAATTAGGTATTTGATGAATAAACTTGATGTAAATGCTTGTATCATTAGATGGTTACTTTTATTGTAGCAATTTCGTTTGACCATTGTTGATAAGCCAGGTAAGGAAAATGTTGTTGCTAATTTTATGTCTAGAATAGATCTGCCTACTGGTAAAGAAGGGATGGTGGATGATCAAATTCCAGATGAACACCTATTTTCTATTTCAATACTCTCTCCATGGTTTGTTAATATAGCAAATTATTTGGTTTCAGCACAGTTTCCAACATACTTGTCCTCAAAAGAGAAGATGAAGATCGTGAGGAAAAGTGCCCCATTCACTTGGATTGAGGGCAATCTTTTTAAACTTGGCCTAGATTAGATTTTGAGGCGATGTGTCAAGGAGGAGGAAGTTTTTGACATCCTCCTGACCTGTCATGATGGGCCCTGTGGGGGCCACTTTGTAGTAAAGAGAACCGCCTTCAAAATTCTACAAGCAGGGTAGTATTGGCCCACTCTTCATCAAGATGTCAAGAGATACATCAGTCAATGTGATAGATGTCAAAGGATGGGGAAACCTACTCCGAAGGATGAATGCCCTTGCAGCCTCTAGTGACTTTCGAGCCATTTAAGAAGTCGGGCATGGAATTTGTGGGTCCTATCAACCCTCCTTCAAAACAGAAGTCCTACATCATTGTGTGCACGGATTACTTGACAAAGTGGGTGGAAACAAAGGTAATCAAAATAGCAACAGAAGAAAAATTAGCTGAGTTTTTGAGGGAAAATATCTTCTACAAGTTTGGCTACCCAAGAGAATTAGTCATAGATCAAGGAAGTCAGTTTACCTCTAACCTAATTGAAGACCTTCTCACTCATCACAAGATTAAGCACAAAACTTCCACCCCTTATCATCCGCAAGAAAATGGACAGGTGGAAGTTACTAATAGAGCTTTGGAAGGGATTTTGAATAAGGTAGTGAGCAACAACAGAAAAGAATGGGCAGATCACCTGGTTGAGGCCACCTATGCCTATAACACTACTTGGAAAACTACAAAAGGTTTCATACCCTATGAGCTGGTCTATGGGAAGAATGCTTTGTTGTCCATAGAATTTGAATATAACACATTGAGTTTGGTAGCTCAGCTGGACCTAGATCTCAGCCATGCACAACAGGAAAGATTACTTCAGCTGAATAGATTAGATGAACAGAGAATGCATGCCCTTCTCCACCCAGAGGTAGTCCAACTTCAAAGAAAGATATGGCATGACCAACAACTTAAAGAAAAGCAATTTCAGCCAGGAGATTGGGTGCTGCTATATGATTCAAGATACAAAGATTTCAAGAGCAAGCTAAGGACAAGATGGTTGGGACCATATACAGTGGAAACATGCAATGACAATGGTTCAGTCCTTATTCAGACCATTGATGAAGAAGCCATCCCCATGCTTGTCAATGGGCATAGATCGAAGATCTATAGGAAGCTCCTTTCCAAGCAAGAGTTCAATGAGACTCTTCGTAAATCAGTATTGGTAGTGGAGTAGGTCCCTGTCTCCAATCCACCTACACCATGAGCAAAAAAAAATAAAACACAAAAAGAAAAGAAAAAAGGAATAAAACATCCATGGGTGAAAACCTCTTGGAGGATCCCAGGGTTGACAGTGAGGGTGAAAACCTCTTGGAGGTGCCCCAACTGTCTCAGACTAAAAAAAATGGAAAAAAGAAAAAAGAAAAAAAAAGAGAAATATAATTTCTTTTGAATAAATTGCAGGTTGCAAGAAGGTCATTGCAGGTTTTAGGAGGATCGAAAAATACAAAAACAAAGGATATGAATAGGCTGCATGCATCCCCAATAGTCCATTCCTCTATCACCGTTACCCTTTCCAAGTTTTGGTCTCATTTGGTCTGAAAATTCACATCCTACAGGAGGCTCTGTATCTTCTACAGGAGGATCCTGTAGAAACTACAGAAAAGCCAAAATCAATCTCAAAAGAGGACCCAAAGGTTGGAAATCTATCTATGAGGCCTGTGAACCTCCCTTCCACCATCCATCGCCCTATGTCTCCATTCCATCTCTGTACACCTTCATTGCACTTGTTTTTTGTCCCTGCACAGTCATACACAGAAATTCTATTTCGTTCATGCTCCAAAAAAAAAAAAATTAATGAAAAATCAAAGCAGTAGTTCTTTCACTCACCCTACCTGATACCTTCCATATGTGATTCCTTGTCATCCGAGACCCGCATCAGCAGTCGTAGCCCTACTCAGATATTAGCTTGAATTTCAGAAGGAGAAGCAACTACAGGAAATCCTACAGGATTCCTGTAGCAGCCGATCCCTCTAAAAAACATACTCCAGAGATAGGGTCAGCAAAGTAGGGCATATGAAACATGTAAGGAGCTCTTTTTGAATGTGAGATCATCAGCAAAAGCCCAAGGCCAAGCATGCAAAGTGCAAGCAGAAATAGTAGTGAAGAAATGGGTTCCAAAAACTAAAATATGCATAACACAACCGCGACTGAGCAGGTAAGTGCCTAAACCTATTCCTTAATTACATGAATCATATTTCAAGGCTGCATCACTATGGGAATGGTTCCGATTGAATGGAATCGGTGGCCAGTTAACTGGCCACCCTCGTTTAGTTACAAATCCTCGTGGAATTCAAACGAGCCCCGACAAATTCAAAACTGCCAATCAGATACGCAACCATCACGTGTGGTATGTCCATTCAAGAAGAAACATTTGGGACTAGTAGTGGTGGCGGCGGATAACGGGAGTAAAGGTGGTGATGGTAGTCAAATGACATGTAGAAACATTATGACTGTGACATAGCACCAACAGTCTGGATGGGGATAACGTACCCATCTGGCCACCTCATCTCCTCACCATGAATCACGCTAGAAAATTAAAAGACAGCTCAGTTGAAACCTTCACCACCCTTTATTCATTTTGCATTCACGATGTTCTGGACTGGAGTATACACCTACCACTTCTAGAGCAGCTAACCAGTCGTTCTCTACCAGTTTTCTTCCTGTTTTTTAAAAATATCCCGCATATCGGGCTCTACAGGAGCTCAGTTTCATTCTGCAGGAGCCAAGAGATTTCTACAGGAAGGTTTCTAAAGGAAAGGTAGAGAACAGTTCTGCAGAAAGAAAACCTGGGATTTTCGTCAAAATTCAAGCTCAAAACGAGGCAGGCTCAGGAAAAATTCTCTGCACATGATTTGTTTGAGTAAGGTGGTGAATTAAACACAACATTGTATTGAAAAAAGAGAGTGAAAGTCTGCCTGCATATTTCCCCTTAGTCTACATAGTTTCTGTTTTATTCTCTACATCCAAAATCTACCTCCTCCTGTTCAAATTCTCTTGTAAGTAAGATATATGCAATAGTAGAGGCCAGCTTGTGTCTGTGAAGAAATGAATTTACATATGTGTCTACTTGCTAAAAAAGAACCTATGTCCTTATCCTCTATTCTGTAAAAGAAAATTCTTCTCCAAAAACAGAAAGTCAAATTCAGGGTGACTGCAGTTTAAAATAGGGGAATTATTGCAAGTTGATGTTGTAAGGAGAAGCATAAGGGAAATCCCTTCTTTGATTTCAGAGAAAAACCGAATTCTGCAATCCTCTGTTTCAGTGTTGATTGTTTTTTCTCACCTGAGCATTTTTTTCTGGTTAAAACACAAAAAAGAAGCACTCAACACCATGCCAGGAGGATTCATGAGAAAAGAACCTTTAAACTCTAGCAAATTTCATGAGGACCTTGAGGTGGTGGCCCTCTTCACCAAGGTAAACTGGATATCCTTCCTTGATAGAATTCAGGGTTATGATGAGTAGGTGACTAAAGAGTTTTTGATGTCCCTAAGACCACATTCGAAGACACATGCCATAGTTAGTTTTAGGGGTTTGACCCTAGAGCTCACACCTAATTTCATCAGTAGAATCACCGGTCTCCCATTGGGGCTCCCTTGGAGCAAAGAGGAGAAATCATTGGGATAGGTTGCTAAGAAGACATTTTTTCTCCCTGAAGAGCATCCTGTAGAAGATAAAAACGGGGTCAGAATGATAAGCTTGCCTCCTATATAGAGTGAAGTCATTTACCAAATAATGAAGTATATCACATGTGAAGGGAGGTTCAGCCTCGTTTACGATTATGATTTCAGGTTGTTACATGAATCTAGGTATGGGATGGACTTGCCTCCAGATAGAAAACTGAGCATCCTATATTTCCTCCTTCAGTCTTTAATTGAATGTGGTACAAAGATAAATGCAGGGGTCCTAGATCAGTTGGTCCATCATGGGCTCATCAAACTGTTAGTGGAAGATGCCTTACACACCTATACTACTCCATAGCTTGGGAAATTTTCAGAAATATGTCCAGGGATGATGACATTAGAACTTTGACTGAGGACATTAGCCCATCCATCAGTGATGAGGAGGAGAAAATTGAAGAAATTAAGAAGAACAATGATGAGGGAGCACGAGACATTCAAGCAGAGGGAAAAACAAAGGAAGAACAGAAGGAAAAGGAGGAATTTGACAAGACTACTGAGCCTAATGCATAAAAAGAGACAAAATCAAAAAAAGAGAAGGGAAAAAGGACAAAGTTTGGGAAGAAAAAGGCTAAGAAATCCCAAAGAATAATGCCATAACGAAGGCCAATACCCAGCAAGAAAAAGAAAAGACACACCCTGAGATATTAGTGACACAAGAAGAAACAGTGGACATAGAGATTTCTATAGGAAGTGAGGGAAAAGAAATGCAGAAAGAAACATCCCTTAAAATGTTGGTAAGGGATGCAGCAGCTGTGCTTGCAACATTAAGCACACCTACAAAACAAAAAGGAAAAAAGAAAAAGACAAACCTCCATGTACTTTAAAGCCAGAAGAAGCAAAATGATCAAAGTGGGCAAACCCCAGCCACCATCAAATGAACCAATTGTTATTGAGGACACACCCACTAAAAAGAAGGAAGAGTTTCCTTCCAAGATAACTATCACCTATGAAAGAGGAAGCCCAAAAACCTCCACATGGAAAGAGAGAATTAAGTTGATGGACTCAAAGGAAGTTCTACAAGAAGCTGAAACATCTCTATAGGAAACTCTAGCGAAGTTAAAAGAAACTGAGAAATTGGAGGAGAAGGTAGCCAAATAGTCATAGAGGGAGAGCAAGGCCAAATACATACCTGAACCAACCCCTTAGCCTAATTTGGGCTCCTTTTACATTCTGCTAGAGTGTGGGAAAATCATTCCACAGAAATTTGTTGTACCTTTATTCTTCGAATTAGAGAAAGAGAGGGTCAGAACCCACACATGAATGCAAATCACCAAATCTAAAGGAGTTGGGGACATGGGCCACATGGAGGACAAGCTAAAGGAATTAAAAGGGGAGTTGGCCATGGTGAGGCACACCGAAAGCAATGAAAGAGCCCAGCTACAGGAAGAGAATGAACTGCTGAAAAAGAAGTTGCAACTACAGGAATTTCATAAGGGAGATAGGTTGTCCATTTTGGGAGGGCAGCAGCAGCAAAAAGGTCCTCCAATAGACAAGGAAACAACCAAGAAACAATATAAAGAGGGAGAGCCACAAGATGATGTTGAGATGCTAATGAAACTACTGCAAGAAAAGGAATCTCAGGTAGCAGAAGAAGTGCAGATTTTGAAACAGCAATTACAAGAAAAAGAAGTCCAAATGGCCTACATGGCCAGCTGGACAATAGAAGCTTTGCAATGTAGGCAACCTGCTAAATCCTATGCATTATATCTTAAAGACCAATGGGTGCAATTTCAAATTAAAACATTGGCCCAAAGGGGCACCATCTCATTCCATAATTACAATTAGTTTATGCATTTGTGTGACAGTAGCTCAACTGAAGATAAGGCCAAGTTAGCAGAATTCTATTTACACAACTTGGCACTTCATAAAATGAATCTATGGGACCCAAACACTGCATTAGGAGATCTGCAACTCATGGCCATGGCTTCTTGGTTAGGCCAAGAGGAAAAGAGTACAGTAGAGATTCAAAAGATTATGACCAGGGAGCTAAGTGAGCCACTCATGATAAGGGAAGAACCAGAAGATCCCTCAACTCTCATATATTCCCATCGGCACCTTACAGACAACCCTCACATTGCACCTGACTATGTTGAAAGGCAAGCTCAGGCCATTGCTCACTTTGAAGATATGGAAAGACTATTTGGTGATAACTGCCTTCATGCTTGCACAAGAAGATGGAATACATTGTCCCATGGTCTGAAAATAAGAGAGTACCACTCCCCAACCAGAATGAGGGTGGCCATGAGAAGAGAAGACCTATACAAACAATCAATGCAGAACTTGAAAGCTAACTGGATTGGCCTAAAGTTCAGCCCTCCACTACTACTAGGGCTGTTAGAAGGGGTTACAGAAGAAGAGGAACAAAAGCAATGGGAGGAAGTGGACAAAAAGTCAGGTTTTCATGACATAGAAGAAGACATCACCTCAGAGGCCTGGGATGTTAGAGAGGCAGTCAAAGCAATCAAAGATGATGAACTAGATTAGTTTCTCAGAGGATGAGCAACACATTCAGCAGGGAAGTGATGATGAGCCCTGGAAATGGGTAACTATATGGGCTCATTTTGCCCATTATTCTCATTTAATCCACCATTCTCCATAGTGTTATGCATGCTTTTGAATATATTTATGTTAATTGAGTGAATGGGAATAATCACTTTACCACAAAGTCTAATATGTGATTAATTTATATTTTTGGACATTTTTGGACCAAGATCAGGCATTTATGAGCAGATTGGTAGCCAAATTCGAAGAAACAAGGTTGAGGATTTATAGGAGGGGTGTTTCCTACACTAAATGACCCCTTCCTCGAGTTCTCCACCAACAGCTCGGAGTTCAACCCACCAAAGATGATTTCAAGGGGCAGCCGAGCAGGTCTAGTGAAGTGTTTGTTATCTGCAGTTTTCGGCAGCCAAGATCCTAAATTTAAGGAGGACTATTGATGTTAGAAAATTATATATTACAGAGCAATGGAACATATAAAATATTGTAGAAATATAAACACAGAAAACACATGAAACAAGAGAGACAAAGATATACGTGGTTCACCTAGTTTGGGCTACGTCCACCCCGAACAGCGAGTCCTTCCTTTCGATTATCCAGTAAAATGAAGAGACACAACCTATAGTAGATCCATTGTAATATCCTCTATCTTCTCTCACAGTCTCACCTCTCTATTTCTCGCTCAGAAAATACACACCTATTACACAACCTCAAATACAATGCCCTCATACAAAGAGAGGGGTTGCCTTCTGGGGCAAAAAACCCTAAACTAAACATAAGTTCTACCGTCATATCATTCACCTAATGAATGGCCTAGATTGACTAGAAATTATTATACTTTTACAAGGCAATTTTACATTTGTTTTTAGCTTCGGGGGCACTGTCCCCCAAACCCCCGTCGGGGGACTGCTGGCCCCCAGACCCCCCAACCGGGCGAGATCTCCCCCCCGAATCCCCGTGGGGGGGTGACAAGTCCCCTCGTATCCCCCCGAATTGAGGGTTGTAAAAACTTCCTAGGGAATACATCTGGCTGAAGAAAAGACCTCTAAACAATCATGCTCCATACTCAACAATCTCCCACTTGGAGAATGATTGTAGCAACTTCATCGCTGCTTCATTTGCTAGACAATGAATCCTCTTTGGACCTGGCTATTTCTCATCTTCATCGTCATCCTTGAAGACCAATTGAAATTGAGCATATTCTCAGTTTCTCCTTGGTTACAACTTTTGTTAGCATATCTACAGGATTCTGACTAGTGTGTATCTTTTCCTGCTTCAGCTCTCCATCTTCCAACACTAAACGTATGAAATGGTACTTGAGCTGTTTTTGTTTAGTCCTGGAATGAAATGTTTAGTTCTTTGCAAGATGAATGGCACTTTGGCTATCACTGTATAACGTGCCCATATCATGCTCCTTATCCAATTCACCCATAAACCTTTGTAACTAAATCATTTCTTTGCTAGCCTTTGTAGCAGCAACATACTCTGCTTCTATTGTTGAGAGTGCAACAACACTTTGGATTTTTGAAACCCAACTGACAGTTGTTCCACCAATAGTAAATACATATCTTGTAGTGCTCCTCCTATTAACTCTGTCACCTACCATATCTGCATCAACATATCCCTGTAGAGAAATGTTTGACCAACCAAAGCATAATGCTTGATTTGTGGTACCTTTCAAATATCTAAGAATCCATTTCACTGCCATCCAATGTTCCTTTCCTAAATTATTTATGTACCTACTTACAACTCCCACTGCATGTGCAATATCAGGTCTTGTGCAGACCATTGTATATATTAAGCTTCCAACTACTGATGCATATGGAAATTTAGACATATAATCCATGTCTTCTTGGGTCTTTGGGCACATTTCCTTACTAAGTTTGAAATGGCTAGCAAAAGGTGTACTAACTGGTTTTGCATTGTGCATATTAAATCTTTTCAACACCTTTTATATGTACTTATTCTGAGACAATGTTAATTTATGGTTTTTCCTGTCTCTAGTTATTCCCATACCAAGGATTTGTTTTGTAGCTCCCAAATCCTTCATTGCAAATGAATTTGCCAATTTTCTTTTGAGCACATTTATTTCCTACATGATAGACCCTGCAACAAGCATGTTATCTACGTACAATAACAATATAATACAGCTGTCATCATTTTGCTTTTTCAGATAAACACAATGATCAGAGTGACATCTAGTATGACCTTGTTCAGACATGAACTTGTCAAATTTTAGATACCACTACCTTGGAGCCTGTTTTAAGCCATATAAGCTCTTATTCAACTTGCACACTAGTTTCTCCTTCCCTTTCACTTCATATCCTTGTGGCTGCTGCATATATAGATCTTTCTCCAAATCCCCATGGAGAAAGGCTATCTTTAAATC